>VMDR010000395.1:0-247340 GCA_007922815.1 Macrotus californicus | reverse complement strand
GAGGGCCCCCTCAAGGTGAGCTCAAGGTCAGGCCAGCATGCCATGTTTGGAGGGATGACTTGCCTTTTGGAATGACCTTGACCTGGCTGCTGCATGTGGTCATATAAAGAGGCCAGAAAGGCCCGGCTGGGAGCTCCTTGGCTTTGTCACTTTACTTTTCCAAGGCTATGTTCTGGTCTCAGAAAGGGTGGAACACACTTGCCTGGTAATGATGTGAGGGTGGGTCCAGTCACTAAACTGTGTGGAGGTCTTCGGTCACTCAAACAATGCTCATAGCTGGGAAAGGAAGTATGATCGCTGTCATCGCTGAATTATTGATGTGTGTAAATAAAAGTTCTCCGTATGCGTATCAGTTAGGACTCTGTTCAGGTGTAAGCAGAAAACGAACCAGCTAAGGGCTTGCCTTTCACACCTAAGAAGGAGTCTGAAGGTTACTCGCTTTGGTTCAGAGGCTTTACCCGTCGGTTGACATCTCTGTAATTCTCCAGACTGCCTGGCCACAAAGTGGCTGCTGAAGCACCGGCCATCAAGTCCTAGTGCATGGTCTTCTGGTTTTCTTTTCTTGAGATTGCAGTGGTTTCCTGGAAATCTGCCAGGGAGGTTTCTACTTAGGTTTAATTGGCCACAGTGGGTCACGTGGTGACCACTAGTTCAAAGGGGTGCAGGGAAAATGGTAAACAGAATTGGCTTTCACCAATGGAGACCCACGGCCTGAGGCTGGGCATGTTAACTCACTGCCAGCACCCAACCAGATTCTGACGGCGAGGCAGGAGGGGAATGGGTCCTGGGGAGACAGCAAACCAAGTATTGTCCCAGGATATACTTCACTGCCTAAGAGGTGGGCTTGAGAATGGCCAGAGGGGAACAGGTTGTTAGATTCCGGTAAAGGAGCGCTCCCCAGTGTTTCTCAGAAAACGTGGGCCCTGAGAGGAAAATAGAAAACAGACTTCGGGGAAGCTTGATGTCAGATGGGACCCTCATGTGGTGGACCACTCGCATGGGACAGGGACACGGGGCTCGTTCTCCATCACTGCCCCTGTCTTCTCCCCGCCCCTCTCTGTATGCCCATTCCTTTCCTGCTTATGTGTCTTTTTTTTTAAATTAAATTGATTGGGGTGATGTTGATTAATGCACTTATCTAGGTTTCAAGTTCACAGTTCCATGACATGTCATCTGTACATTGCATTGTGCGGTGACTGTCTTGCTGTCCTCCCTGCATCTCTCGGTTCCTCGGCGTCATGTGGCTCGGCTTTGCCCTTCCTCTGCACAGGGCCCTGCAAAGTGGGCGGGTGCCCAGGGATGCCTGGGGGACCCTGGGCCCAGGGAAGGGCAGGAGGAGCCCAGGCCTGTCCTGTTTTCATGGGCCTGCCAGCTCAAGTTCATTGCTAAGCTCTCTGCCCTCTCCAGGTTACAAGGTAGCCTGTGCTTGCCTGGTCTTTTCAGGTCATTAAAAACCAGACTTAGCCTTCTGCACAGGGCTGCCTTGGGGCTGGCAGGGCCCAAACTCACCCAGGACCCCATTCCTCTCGAGGGGCTGTGGGGCGTGCCGCAGCCGTGACCTTCAAACAGGTGGTCTTGGGAAGCTTCTCTCTCCGCCCAGTTTAGGGGGAGAAAAAGTTCAGGGCGGCTCACGGGCATTTTCTGGGAGTCCCTGGCAGGGTGCCCACCGGCTGAGGAGCCCCCACATGCGGCCCCTTCCCAATGCCGTGCTTCTTCCCAGGCTGCTGACACAGACAGGGATCACTCCTGGTGTCCGCCATTCCTTCGTGCTTTCGCGAGCAGGCCTCCTGGAGGTCAACAGAAACAGCTTGTCGGCGCCGCAGCCTGCATCGGCCATACAGTTCCGTGGGTGGCCTTTACCTGGGCAGGCTGGGTGGAAATACCTTGCACCTATTTCTCGCGATGGGTGTGTCAGCCGGTGACATGCCGCCTGGAGAAGGGAGGTCTCAGAGTCCCTGCCTCGACCACTCCTCTGTAAGTTCCGGGTGAAGGGGGAGGTGCTGCCTCCCTCTGGCCCCGCTCCAGCCTCTCCCCCGCAGGACCAGCAAGGTCTCCTAGCCAACTGAGCTCCTGCTCACTGCACCAGCGAGAACCGATGAGACATGGAGCAGGGGACAGTACAGGGCAAGGCAGAAATGACACGGGGCAGCACAGTGTCCCCACGCCCTGCCCAAGGAGCGGGAGGAGGAGGGGGCAGTCCCAGGAAGGAGCAGGGATCCACCACCCTGAGCTTCGGAGGGAGGGGTTCCTGCGAAGAGTCACTCAGAGAGTCAGGGTGGAGCCTCCGTGTTTCCCGTGAACCCCAAAATTAGGAGCCCCACGAGAGCATGCCTTTCAGGTTGCATCCAAAGGGCTTTCCCCAAGGAACCAGGGAGCAGAGAAAAGCTGCCTCCCGCCACCGCCTCATTCCACATTCCCTCCCATTTTTACGTCTTGAAATCATGTCTGCAACTTTGTGTGAAGGACAGGTTGCTGCTAAGAGAGTTTGGAAGCCGCCCCGTGGAGCTGGGCATGAGTGGCAGGCCAAGGCCAAGGCCAAGGACGGCGCCAGGATTTACTTAGAGGAAGTGAGTTCATGTCCCGCCCAGTGAGACTGAAGGCGCATGTCCCCTGGCCCTGCGGCGCCCCACGCTGCTGTCACTGAGGCAGGCTTCCA
Organism: Macrotus californicus; assembly: GCA_007922815.1. Classification (NCBI taxonomy): domain Eukaryota; kingdom Metazoa; phylum Chordata; class Mammalia; order Chiroptera; family Phyllostomidae; genus Macrotus; species Macrotus californicus. Next base: position 244,684 of record VMDR010000395.1, on the reverse strand, counting down.
CCTTACCCTCCCCAAAGGGGTGGCGCCTTCTCACCCTCTGTCACCGCATTTATCTGCAGCCAGGGGGACAATTCGGGTTTCCCAGGCAGACGTGTCCACTGGGTTGTGCCATTTGGGGTTCAGAACTCACAGCTTCTTCCATCGTGCGTGTTGAAGGGTTTATTCGTGCACATGGGCTACCACCAGCTTTTCTCCCTGACCCAGGCGCGGATGCTCTGATGTCCGCTGCCTGCGGCCACTGCCCTCAGATGGCCCCATGAGACGCACTGCTGCTACAGAACCTGCCTGAGACCAGGGCGGTGGCCCCGGACAGCCTCCCTGGTTCTCATGAAAACGCTGTGGCCTCAGCCGCAGCCTGCTCCTCGTGGGGCTCCACCAGCCTGGGGACAAGGTGGCTTTTTCAGAAAGGGAGCTGGCTTTCCCAGTGTCCTCCGGAAGGCAGGCGCGGTGGCATAAGCAGGCTGTCACCGGGATCAGAAAGGGGCTGTGCCCATTGTGAGTCTGCTGGACAACTGAGCCGTCCGTGTCTCGGGGACGATAAGAAATAAGCTGAAAACAATACACTGTTTTCAAGTCACGTTTGGTGAAGGGAGAAGACACAGAAGGAAAACGACATTTCGTAACTGACTTTTCTTTATGGGAGTTTGAAGTGACCTTGAACCTGCTGAGGGCAGATGTGTTTCTCCCTGTGCCCTGTGCAGCAGGTGGCGGCTGGCAGAGAGGTTTCTGGGCTGTACCTTCGGAAATACCGGCCCAGTCTGGAAGTGGCTGCCGTGGGGGACCCTGTGGCTTGGGCCGCTCTGAGCGTCTGTCCCCTTCTCCACACCTTTGGTCGTATGGGTTAGTAGCTCTGAACTGCTATTATTTTAACCTGCCGTGGTATGCCCTGGGCTGGTAAAGTTTTCCCCCGAAAGTAAACAGGACTGAACACTGAGACTTCATCCTCAGCCTGAAGGCCACCAGTGTGCCCGGAGAGCCGTAAGACTGCGATTTCCAGGGACACCCTCACTCTGGAAGGTCACAGAGCCAGACGGTGTCTGCCCCAACTCCCCACGGGTCCCATTCAGACCTGAGGCGTTGGGACCGGAAATAGTCCAAGGAGTGTTTTGGGGTCAAAGATGGAAATGCCTTTCCAAGGCCAAGTAAAAAGCAGAAGGGAATATGACTTCCTGTCTCACTCTTTTGTATAAAACACGTTCGGTCCATTCAAAGAGACAAGATGCACATGAAGCTCGGCCCACTTCCTCGCACAGAGGAGGCGTCAGTGACCCGCAGGTGTGCGGGCACGGTCTTTCCTGACATGGACAGTGGCAAGGAAAGCACAGTGCGAGGCCAAGGATCGTCATACCTGTTCTCGTGACCTCACGGAAGAGCCGCAGGTAGATGGGGGAGAGCTACACTGTCAGGACGCGGACGTGAATGACGCCGAAGTGGCGTTACCTCAGTGTGGTGTCCGGATGCTGTGCTGTGCGGCTGGTCGTTACAGGCTCAGGGTCCAGCGCAGATAACGCCCCTGGTTTATTACAACATCATCGGCGTGTCCTTCTGTAACATAACGACATCACACTCAAGCACACCACAGGACATTTTAGGTGAAACGTTCAAATTAAAACTGTACGTTATTACACCCCTATTATTTCCCTGCCAAGCACACTCGGGCAGGTGTTACTTTGGCCGGATCCTGAATAAATATATATAAACTATATAAACTATATATACATATTTATATTTATATATAGTTAATATATTTTAAAGTTATATATATTTCAGATATAATGTCTATGAAATATATCATTATATATTTTATTTATACATAAATATATATTTATAGTTATTTATTCAAATGTATATGTAACTGTGAGTACTGCTCTTTATACATATTTGCTGTTAGATTTATCATATTACGAGTACATATTTGGAATGTACTTCCCTGTTGACGTATTTTCATAAAGAACACCGGCCCCGCGGCCTCGGGCCAGGATTTGAAGCCTCTCTGACTTCTCCTGGCGTCTAGTCGTGGACCGAGAGTGATTGACAGTGAGCATCACAGTCCTGCACACACGCACACACGACATGATTCATCCTCTGGAAATGTCTGTACCCACAAAGTCGATGAGGCCGCCCCTGATGCGTCTGATTTTGTACAAATGATGCTGCCGTCGCTCCAAAAATGCACCTGCGTGTCCTCTGAGCAAACACCTGTCTACCCATGATGACGCGCCCCTGCCGGCCTCAGAGGCTGCTGCTGGGGGACGCGACCTCCGCGTGCTGGACACCCAAAGGGCTGGGTCCTGGGGAGTTGTGTTTCCTGAGGCCTTGGGGCCTGGAGCGGGGACAGCAGGGTCAGTGCCACTCCCGAGTGCCCCCAGCAATCCCATGGCATGGCTGGCAAGAGGGAGGAGCCCCGTCCCACTAAGGGACTCTGTCCCGGCCCCACCGGCCCTGCCCTCGCAGCTCCAGGTGGACGGCTCGGTCCCCAGTGACTGTGCATTAGGGGAACTCCCTGCGTGCGGGGTTTCTGGCCGCGTCTTGCAGAGACCTGACTGTTCTCTTTAACTTACAGCGCCGCTGGGTGGTGCCGCGCAGCTGTGTGCGTGTGCCTTCTTTCGGTGGGTGCTGTTTGCTGGTTCATCCGTCCCCAGCCCAGGGTTCAGAGGCCCTGGGGGTGTGCCTCCAGGACCTGGGGAGGGATCCGCGGCCTCCAGGTGGCCCAGGAGGCCTGTGCACGTGGCAGGGCCCCAGGTGACTTGTGTAAAAGTGACCTCGCTTTTACCCCCCATGGGTACATCAGCACAGTGAGGGTGGGTGTGCAGTGGGAGTGGAGGGCCAGGCAGTGTGGGCGACCGGGTCCCAGGGGCACAGTGGGGCCCAGTGTGACAGTCAGAACTGAGGGGACGGGACAGTGCTGGCAGGCCCGGGATAGACCTGAGGCATGACTTGCCTCCGAAGATGAACACATCGACCCAGGCAGGCTATAAAACATGTTTGCGTGAGTGAGACTACAAAACCTTGCCTTTCAGGGGAGGTAGCTGGCCACCAAAGTCGGGGGGCCTCACAGGGCCACGGGTCAGGCACAGCCGTTAGCCCCGCATCATCCCCAGCTCCGACTTACCCGAGCTGGTCTGGGTCAGGGTGCTCTGGCTGCTGCTGCTTCATGGCAGATGACCCCCAGACTTGGCAGTTCAGGCCACCTTTTGTATCACCCCCGGGTTCAGATGGGGCACGTGGGTGGCATGTCTCAGCTCCACGACGTCCAGGAGCCCGGTGGGGAAGGCCTACAGACGGAGGACTGGGGCCATCAGAAGGCTCACTGTGGGGGCCCAGGTTTGGGGGCCCAGATGTCAGAGGTGCGGAGACCAGCACTGCAAGCTCCACGTGGCCTGGCTCCCAATCAGCATGGAGGCCTCAGGTTGCTGTCACCTGGAGCCACAGAGCTCTGGGCGTATGTGCGACCTATGAGGTCCTACCCCTGGAGGTCACATCGAGGCCGTCTGCTGGGTCCTATTGATCCTGCGGTCACAAGGCCACCAGGAATCAAGGGGACATGACATAGACCCTCCTCTCGGCGGGCGGGGTGGCAGGAGAGCAATCATGATGGGGACATCGCTGTGACACTAGAAATGCCTCCTCCTGTTAAAAAATGCAGTTTGCCGCAAGGGGTGCTGTCAGCTATCACCACACAAGAGGCCACTGTAGAGCCTTGTTCTTTAAGTTTGTCACGAAAAATGTCATGCCACGTAGATACAGAGTATCTGTGCCTGTGGACCAGGTGCCTCTCCCCCAGAAGGCTGACAGTAGCCGCTGGCATTTCAGAAAACGGGCATGCGAGGACCTGCAGGACGGCGGCTGGCATCTGCAGACCCCCAGGCCTGAGGCCAGCCCACCTTCTGCAGAGGTGCACTTGGCCACTGGACTCGGTGGGAGGCTCCTACAGGCTCCCTGGCCCTTGTCCTACCCAGGAGGCTATGTGAGGCCCTTTTTCGTGACTTTCTTAAGTTACCGGGAGGCCCTCACTTCATCCCTCTCCCCGGCCTGTGGCCGTCGCCAGGACACGGAGAGCTCGGGCTTCAGACTCACTGGGTCTGGTTCAGAGTCTCCCTCTCCGAGCTCAGCGTGGCTCCCGCGGCATCTCCCCCGTCCCAGCAAGAGGATCCGCCTGCAGTGGGGCTTGGTGTACGTTTCCTTCACTTGTTGGTTTTAATTCAGGAATTTAATCCAGGGTGGGTTGGTTACACCCCGCATTTCCAGGAGACAGCTAACTGCTTCTTAACATTTCAGAGGCTGCCTTTAGAACATACACAGAAATGAAAGCCAGGAGCTGCTGTGCACGTTAAGCGCTTATGCGCGTGTTATTAGACATGAGGAAAACAGCGGGAAGTCTCGTGGGGCGAGCTGAATTGAGGCAAGGAAGCTTTGCTTTTAAGTGACTCCATAAAGCAGAGGGACAGATACGCAGAAAGAGTCGTTTTAATTACAGCTACCCCACGCTGCCCGCGTCTGCCATGGTTGTTATTCCATCACACCAGGTGCCCCTGCCGCTCTGCCCCGGCTGGGTCGGGGTGACCCCTGCGCAGCACTAAGAGGACTTCAGAGATGCGACCCCTGATCTTGGCAGGGGGGAACCACCTTGGAGAGTGTGAATTCCAAACCCTCATCTTCCTTTCCCACTATGTCTGCATTGTAGCCCCCCGCCACATTCCCTTCAACGTCTCTCACCCACTCACTCTCCCAGGTCCCCACTCTGGTCCAGGAGGAGGGCTCTGGTGGTCAGAGGGCGACAGTGACAACCAGGGTGGATGTCCCCGGACCTTCCTCAGGAGCCCAAATCTGTGCTTTAGAAAGTGTGACAACGCATCGAGGATGCTTTTTGGAGTCTCAGACCCAATCGCGCATCTGTTTTAATACAGCGGCCAGGCAAGGAGAGGCTCACCTCCCCTACCTGCTTCTTTACAGAGACCTACCTCGCACATAGGGACGGCCCCCATTTGTCCTTGTAGAACAAACGCTGCTCATGTGATGTGACTCGCTTTGTCCCACCTGCGAGATGATCCTGACAGGGCAGGTGTCCGGGCGGAAACGTGAGGGGTTCACAGGTGGCTTCGAAGAACGTGGGTAACATGCACACGTTGCCTGGCCGCCCCCAGTGGGAACTGAAACCCCTGAAAAGCACTTCTCATCGCATCTTCGTGCCGGCAGGGACCCGTCCTAAGGGGAGTTTCACGCTGGAGCTTCCGGCCAGGTGGCTGTTTGGGGCCGCGAAGGGATGGCTCGCCGGCTCCGCGCCGCACTTGGCCCCTGCATCCTGCGGAGGACCTGGGTCTGGAGGCTCCATGTCAGACCTTGACAATGAATCCAGGAGAGACTTCCTGAGGAAGGCCGTCGGTCGATTTCCGAGTGACTCGGGCTGTTCTGTGGTGATGGAACGGGGAGGTGTATTACAGATGTATTAAAGATTCCTGGAGGAACTTTTGCTTCTCACCAGGAAGATAGTAGCCACTGGAGACACGGCTGTTTTCCAAGCGCGCGCCCGTGTCACTGCCTTTGATCATGTGGACGCTGCATTTTTACCCCAACAGCTCACGTTCACAGTTATGTTTAAATGATAAAGCGGAGCGGTGAGGACGTTCTTCTCGATTCGGGAAAGGGAGCACAGCAACGACTCCCACGTGTGTGCCTGTTTGCGCGCATGCGTATTGGGGTCCTCACGCCGCATCCTGCAGCATCCTTGGAACCTAGCTCCCCCCTCCGGCCACTTGGCGTGTAGCTCCCGGCGCGGTCGCCCCAGAACTCGCTGCTTCACCCTCTAGGCCGAAACCACCCCTCCCCTTCCCCTGCCCACCCACTCCAGGGCTGCTGTGAGGTCTTGTGACCTGGGGGGCAGGGGGACACAAACCATCAGACCATGACGGGGAGCAAGGCCTAGCGAGAGGGAGCCGCCCATGCACTCGCCCCCCTCCCTGTGCTCCCAGGCTGCCCTTCAGCTGGCTCAGCTCAAGTGCGGCCTTGGGCAGCCCCCCCGCAGTGGGACTCCATTCGGTAGATTACAACCAGCATTTTTACAAATATTTTCTTTTATTGTTATTTCATTCCATCACCATGAATCCCCACCATACCCTCCTCCACCTCCATCGCCCCCCACCCCCACCAACCACACTCTTGTCCGTGTCCATGAGTTCTCTCTCTCTCTCTCTCTCTCTCTCTCTCTCTCTTTTGCTCAGTCTCCCCACCTGCCCACCTTGTAGCTGTCAGCCTGCTCTCTGTGAGTCTGTCTCCACCTTGCTTGTTAGTTCGGTTTGCTTATTAGATTCCACATGTGAGATCATGTGGTACTTGTCTTTCTCTGACTGGCTCATTTCACTCAGCATAACGCTCTCCAGGTCCATCCATATAATCAGCCTTTTTATTTTCTTTTTAAAAGACTAGAATGAAAAATACATGTGCCCAAAAGGGTGCTGAGGGTAATTTTTGCTTCATGTAAAATGCATTTTCATCGTTGATTGTGAGTTTTAAAAGTGTGAAAAGCCTTGAATTCACGGAAAGATGAGGTGGTCTCCACTTCTCACGGAGTGGCTCAGGGACCCCTGGGGAAGGAGGGAGGGACGAGAGGACCCCGGCCTCCTGAGCCGCCCACGCCCTGCCCTGCACTAGGGAGCTTGAGAAGCAGCCCACCCGACCCACGCCATCCTTCCCGAGGTGGTCTAGGCAGCCGCCCTGTGGGTGCGGCTGGGGCTGTCAGACTTGGAGAGCCACCCACCAGAAAGCACTCAAGTTGGGGCACCAGGTGCCGGGGAGCCCTGGCCGCCAGCTGCTGCAAAGAGCGGGGAGCCGAGGAAGGGCTGTGCAGGGCGCTCAGGCCCAGCCTGCTCCAGCCCACGAGTGGGTGCGCGCCTGCGTGTGCTGGCCTTTGTGTGCGCGGATCTGTGCGTGCCTACCCACGTGTGTGAGCGTGCGTGCGTGCGTGTGTGTGTGTCTTGGCTTTTAAATTTCCAAACCGGCCGGATTGGCCAGGACGCTTCTCCTGGCGACGTCTCCTGTCTCTGGCCTGCCCAGGCACTCTGTCCCGCCGCGGGCACAGCCCTTTGCTAGTGCTCTCAGGAGTCCAGGTGGTTAGGAGGCAGGTGTGCCCCCGTCCCCTCGCACCTCGGATGGGCGTGCTCCGCGGAATAAGCTGCAGCCGCGCCCGGGGTGGGGCGTCGGGCCCTGCTGAGCGCCGCTCTGGCCAGCAGTGAGGACACCTGGCCCGGGGAGCTGTCAGGGACCCCCGGAGCCGCGGCCCCAGCACTTGGCTGCGGTTCGGGGCAGCAGGCGACAGCTGTGTGAGTGGCAGCGGCACGTGTCTGTGTCCACTCCAGTGCGCATTTTTGCCCGGGAACATTCTTCAGTGGATTTTTGGTTTTTTAACCTCGAATATTAATCGTGGGAAGCCTGGGCCACAATGAACCTTTTAATGCACCGCTGCTGGAGCACAAACAATTCCTTTGACGAGCGAGGTGCTCCCCACCCACGCCCACGCCCACCCTGCCCCGCCACCCATTGTAAGTCCCTCCCGGGGCAGGTCCCTGTCCCTGAGTCGCGTCGTTAGCGCTGAGCTCGGGAGTGGTGTGCCCCTCGCAGAGAATCACACTGTGCTCTTAGGAAACCCGTTTGCGCCCTGGCCAGGTGGCTGGGTGGGCGGAGCGCCGCAGGTACACTGAAGGGTCGCGGCTCAGATTCCTGGGTCAGGGCACGTGCGTGCGTTGCGGGTTCGACCCCTGGTCCGGGCACGCATGGGAAGCAACCCAACGATGTTTCTTTCTGGCACTGATGTTTCTCTCTCTCCCTTCCTCTCTTTTGAAAAGCAATGAAAGAAAAACGTCCTCAGGTGAGGATAGAAAGACCCATTTTCACAGTTTTCTTCCCAGAACCTGCACATTCAACCACACCACATTCCAGCTTCTGTGCGCGCCGTCTTCTCCGGGAAGCTGTGCGGGTTTTGTGGGCTTTTTAAAATTTTTGTATCCTTTAAAAACACTTTAACATTTTTTTACTCTTTAAGTCACAGTTGATATACACTATTACAGCGCTTTCCGGGGTACAGCATAGTGGTTAGACATTTGTATGACTTCCACGGGGACCCCCCTGGTACGCGGGGCACCCGTCTGACACAGTACATGGTCACCACAGTATTACCGACTGAGACTGAGCTCAGGCCTCTATTTTACCCACGGCATTTAAAGACTGATAGACTATCGTTCAATTAAGTTATTTTTGTGCCAGTTGTCTGTCTCCCCAGCTGATATGGGTCCCAGCGGCAGGGTCCAGCCACAATGTTTCACTGCAGGCAGAGGGCTATTCCTTTGGCAGACTCCAGGCTGGTCTGGGTTCTACCCTCTTCCTCCTCAGCAAGTCATGGTGGCAAAGTCTAAAGCAGAGGTGAAAGCCAGGGCGGAGGAGGCTCCTGGGTGCAGGGTGGCTGTGGGGCTGGTTAAGGGAGGGGGGCTGGCTGTGGCTCAGCAGGCAGCCGGCAGCCTCGCCCAGCCTGTGCCCGGCCGGCTGCTGAGAGCACCTGTGCTCCCCTGAGCTTCCTGCTGACTCCCGGTTTTCTGGGAGGCCAGGAGAGCCCCTGGGCTGCCCTCCGCTGAGCTGGCACCTGTGTGCCGCCAACTCCAGAACTGCTTCTGCGGGGCATCCCAGGAAGGGCCTCCTCATAGCATATGGCTCTTTGGGTTCCTCTCTTTGGGGAGTGGGGAGTGGGGAGTGGAGGGAGAGAGAGAGAGAGAGAGAGAGAGAGAGAGAGAGAGAGAGAGAGCGCGCAATGTGAGAAATACCGATCAGCTGCCGGGGATCCAGGGATCGGAAAGGTAGCAGGGATCAAACCAAACACCTGTCCATTTCCAGGACGATGCTCCCACCACCTGAGCCACCCAGTCCGGGCTGGTTCATCTCCTGGTAGCTGTGTTTTCCGTCTTTCCACCCACTGGGTTATCGCTTTCATTTCAGTGGGACTAACACCACGTTTTGTCCTTGACCACTAAAGTGGCTGATGATCAGTTCTTTTTGTTGTTGGTTTTCAAGGTGCTGGTGGTCAGGCTTTGATGGGCTGTAGGGTGCTCCTCCCACCCTCCCCCTGCCCTGTACCTGTGGGGGTGCCAGGCAGGCTGCAGGGAGTGGTGCGTGCTGGGCTGGAGACACCTGCATCGGACAGGAAGTCAGTCCAGGCTTCGGGTTCGGGCTCTCCTTCCTTGAGACCCAGTTCTAATGCCATCTGTTGCCAAAGCCTGAACGATGCTATTTGGCTTCTTCCAGCACGTGCCCTTCCCAGTAGCAAGTCTGGGACTCGGACGGTAGCTCATTCTGCATCGTTAGCGCTGTAGCCATCAAAGTCCTCGCTGTGCTCTCCAGGGGACTCTGGGTGTGCTCCACTTGGAGGTGAGCCAGCAGTTCGCAGATCACTTTCTGGGGCCACGCTCTTGTGCGCCCCCTCTTTACCCTCTTCCTGACCCCTTCTGGCTCTCTTGGTCCCGTTCAAGGTCCTCTGATCAGAAAAGCAAGGCTTTAGTATCTCCACACTGTTTTTCATGTCCCATAACTTTACCTGTATCTGAGGTCAAGTGCAGGGGCGGGGGGACAAAAGAGGTCAAAAGAAGTGATGAGCATCCTCTCCAAACCCTAAGACCTCAGCCACTGGGGTCAGAGAGCAGGGTCGCCCTCCTTGACAGGTTAGGTGCGTGCCTGGACATCCCCGCTGGAGTCTCCTGTTCTTTTCTTTTAAAAAATCATTGAGCTGTAGTTCACCTGGCACAAAATTAATCCACTGATTCACAGACCTGTGCAACCAGCCACACAAAAGATGCTCAGCTCCATTCATCTGTTTTCGGCTTCTATAAATTTACCTATGGTGGACATTCCCTACAAATAGAATCGTGGAATGTATTACCTGTTGTGACTAGCTTATTTCACTTAGAATAATGTTTTTGCGGTTCATCCCTTTTATCACTGATAACATTTCATTGTATGGCTCTACTGTATATTTACCTATTAATCAGCTGCTGAACGTTTGGATATTTCTACTTTGGGCTGTCATGAATAATCCTGCTGTGAAAATTCATATTAAGTATGTTTTTATTTCCCTTGGGTTATATGTAGGCTTGCTGGACCATTGGGCAACTCTGTGTTTAACCTCCTGAGGCAAGGCTAAACTGTCTTTCGAAGGGGCTGTATCGTGTTACATTCCCACCAGCAATGTCTAAGGGTTCCAATTTCTCCACGTTCCTGTCAACACTTTTTATCATGTCTTTTTTTATTATAGACATTCTAGTAAAGTGCAACGTGATATCTCACTGTGGCTTTGATTTGTATTTCCGTGATGACTAATGACATTGAATATCCTTTTGTACGTGTGTGGTTCTTGGCCATTTGTATATGTTCTTTGAGGAAGGGTCTATTCCAGTCATTTGCTATTTTTTGCTCATTATTTGTCTTTTTATTATCGAGCAGCAAAGGTTGTTTACACGTTCCAGATGTAAGTCCCTCATCAGATACGTGACTTGCAAATAATCTCCTCTGTTTCATGAGTTGTCCTTTTCATTTTCTTTATGGTGTCCTTTGAATCAAAAACATTTTTAATTTTGATGAAGTGCAACTTATCTAATTGCTTCAGTTGCTTGTGTTTTTAGTATTGCACATAAAAAAAAAATATCGTCTAGCCACGGCCAGGTGGCTCAGTTGGTTGGAGCATCGTCCCGTTCACCAAAAGGTTGTAGGTTCAATCCCTGGTCAGGGCATATGCCTAAGTTGTGGATTTGATCCCAGGTCTGGGCATGTACGGGAGGCAACTGATGGATGCTTCTTTCTCACATCAATGTCTCTCTCTCTCTCTCTCTTTCCTTTCCCCTCTTTCTAAAATCAATAAGCATGTCCTTGAGTGACAATTTTTTTTTAAATTGCCTAATCTAGATCACAAAGATTTACTCCTGTTTTCTCCAAGCAATTTTTTTGCTATTAATCCTACTTTCAGGAAATCTGTGCTCCATTGCAGGTTAATTTCTGTGTACAGTGTGAGGCAGGGATCCAACTTTATTCTTTGGATGTTGCTCTCCGGTTGTCCAACCATCATTAGTTGAAAAGACTTTTCCCTCCACGGAATTGTCTTAACACCCTTATCAAAAATCAGTTCACCATAAATGTAAGGGTTTATGCAAGTACAATACTATCTTAAACTTTTTTAGGTTTGTAGTAAAATTTAAAATCAGCAAATGTGAGTTCTCTCTTTTTCAAGTTAGTTTTGGCTATTCCTGGTCTCTTGAACTTCCGCATTAATCTTGGGATCAGCTTACCAGTTTCTGCAGAAAGCCAGCCGGGGTTCCGACGGGCAGCACCCTGAATCTGTGCGTGGATTCGAGCAATCTCACCCTCTCCACTATGTCATGCCTTTCGATTCACGAGCCTGTGATGGCCACGAGCAGCACCGGAAGCTAGAAGACAATGGATGGATGACTTCAACGTGTTCAATGCAAATCTAAAATCATATTCCCATCGCGATCATCTTTACAAGATGAAGGGAAAGGAAGTGAGCATTCGGTGCCAGAAAATACAGATAAATCTTCAAAGGTTGTTGCTGCCAAGGAATGCAACAAAGGAGTAACTGCTGGAGGAGGTCCCGTAGTCGCCTCCCAAAGGGGAAGAGGGTAGCAAAGGGCCGCCGTGTGAGAGAAAAGCAAAGGCTGAGGGTATCAAGGATGCAGAATTCGTGGTGGGGAGACTGGGAGCTTCTACACAGACCACAGTGTGGAGCAGGCAGCCAGGTCCCCAGGTGAGCCCCGGGGTGGGGAGAGGTTGCTGGAGATTTGAGGGGAAATAGAAAAGAAGGAACTAGGCATCCTGGAGAACAGGAACATGAATTCTGCAAGGAAATATAACCATTCGGCAGTTTTGAGTGCTTTTTGGAAGTACGGGATATAAATCTGAAGAGTCCAATCATCGGGGTTTCAGGATGATTTCCCAGCAATGTTCCGATACTTCAGTACAAGTGCAGACCGAGTGGGTGGCGGGGAGGGAAAGCCAGGCGGGCGCTGATACCGTTTGTAAAAGTGCGGCTGTCTGTAGGCTAGGCAGTCAGGGAAGTGGGGACTCAAGGAGGAGGGTGAAGGACAAAAAGCGACAGGATCGGCGTATTGGCGGTCCTGATAAGTGGCAGGCATATGGGTGCACGTGACCATTGGATGCCACACAGAAATTAGGCATACCCCTCAGGCTGGCAGCCCAGCCCTGGAGTGAGTGGTACTTGACTCCAGCTGCTCATCAGGTCTCCCGGGGAACATTTAACAATGCATATGGGCTCCAACCGCACTGATTCAGAATCTCTGGGCACCCATGTCTTTTTTAAAAGCCCAGCTGACTCGCATAGGCAGGCGAAGTGGGTCACGAGTACAACAGAACCTGGGGACCTGGGAGGCCTCAGGGCTGGGGGGGCAGACACTCAGCCCCTGGCGGCCCCGCATTCATAGAAACCACAGAAACCCTGTTTGGGAGGTCAGAGCTGATGAGAGCCTGCTAAGATTGAAGACCATTCGAGGAGGAACAGAGCCATGATAGTATCGGGGATTTAAAATATCTGGAGCAACCCTGGCCGGGCAGCTCAGTTAGTTAGAGCATCTTCCCAATATGCCAAGGTGGTGGTTTCAGTCCCCAATCAGGGCACATACAGGAATCAGATACCAATGAATGAATGCATCGATATGTGAAATAACAAATCAACTGATGAACATTTAAATATAAAATACCTGGAGCAGTGATTTCCAACTTTTCCAAAATCTCAATACCACCCTGCCTGGTGTGGCTCAGTGGATTGAGCACTGGCCTGTGAACCAAAGGGTCGCTGGTTTGATTCCTGGTCAGGGCACATGCCTGGGCTGCAGGCTGGATCCCCTGTAGGGAGCACGTGAGAGGCACCCACACATTAATATTTCTCTCCTTCTCTCTCCCTGCCTTCCCCACTCTCTCTAAAAATAAATAAATAAAATCTTTAAAAAACAAACAAACAAAAGTAAAATACAAAAATCTAAATATCAAGACAACATCCCAGAATCACAGAGGATGAAGCCCAGGCTAAACTGGGCCTCCTAACATCTCCCCAGGTAATTCAATTGTTTACTCAGAAGCCTTGTGGGAAGGGCTGTGAATCTTTCTAAATTTAGATGAGGGTCACTGGCCACGGTGCCAGTTGGAAGGAGAGGCTGTGATTTCTGTCGGGGTCACGCTGAGTCGGAGGTGGCCATGCTCCATCAGGTGGCAGTGCCAAAGAGACTGTTAGCCCCCAGCTCTGGAGCTGAGGAGAGGAGACCTGAGCCAAAGCAAGAACCCTCCCCAGGTCTGGGTGAATTGTTGGTTGCTGTCTATTTTCAGAGCATATTCGTTGTGCGATGCTCCACTGAAATGTCCAGTCTTTGTCCAACCACATATCTACACCTTTCTTTGAACAGCGTTTTTATAACCAGAGCGGGGACACAGGCAGTCCTGGGATGGGTGCAGGATGCTTGTATAAAGCTCAGTCCTCAGAGAGCATGTTGGGGCGCTTAGAGAGCTGTCCGATCGCACCCACTAACTTCACAGAGTCAGGGCCCCTGGTTGGTAAAAGGCCCAGGTCCCACGGAAGTCAGTGCTGAGTCACACTGGCCAGCTGGCGTGGCGGCACAACCCCAGGCCACGTGCGTGGGCAGGAAGGGAGCTGCAGTTTCCTGTCTCGTTGTATGTGTGTGATCTTATTTTTATGCAACAAACCCGTTGGTGTTTTTCTTCATCTAAACTATGCTCTCTGCTCACATGTTTCTAGACAGATTTCAGAGGAAGTTGCTATGTTGCGATAGCATTTGAACTTGGCAATGTGGCCTTTCAGGCCCCTCAGTCCGGTTTGATAATTTACCCACATGAACCATGAACAGAGACCTGCATTTTTGGATTTGTAGAAAATAAGAATCTGAAGCATTTATTTATGTAGGTTCCGTTAAAGTACTTCAGGCCACTTGGCAGTGCAGATATTTGCAATGTGTCAAGCAAGCATGTGGCCATTGTCCTGGGGTCAGGCACACGGATGCCCCCCACCCCCAGGGTCATCAGTGGGTCAGCTGTCTTTGTAGTAACCGTTACACATCCTCATATGTAATTTTACGGGATAGGTCTTTACATCGTAAAGGCTCAAAGCACGCTAAGAATTAGTTTCTAAACCTTCCTCGTTAAATTCTAATTCATCACATAAAATGATATTTTGCCAGACTGCAGTGACGTGTAAGTGCATTTAGACTCTGAGTTAACATTTGGTGGTGACTTTGAGTTTATGCCTTGGGGCAGAGGCTGTCTCTTTGGGGCCAGGGAACATGGCACGATCCCAGGGATATGTTGGGACAGGCCAGCAGTGTCCGGAGCCTGGGTCCCCAAACTCCATCTTGCATTATTGGTTAGTCTGCTTCTGGCTCATGTTCGTATGTATCCCTCGGGTTATTTGAAGTAACATCGCAAGTGTCCCTGGGACCATGTCAGGTTCCAACACAGCAGGGACAGTAGCATGAGAAGTGACATGGTAAGACCTAGCCTCTGTCACGTCCTTTCTTTGTGCCAGGCACCCCTGACATCTTTGTTTAAGAAGTTTTTATTGTTATTCTATTACAGTGATGTTATCTTATCCCATCTCCTCCATGACTCCACAAGGAAGGTGTCACTTCTATCCCCCATTTGCAGAAGTAGAAGTCAAAGAACGTGCCCAGGCTTTCGTACAAGAGAATTGGAACCCTGGCCATATCTGCGCCAGGTGGAGTCACGGACTTCAGCACCCGGGACAGTGCCTGTGGGTTCAGCACCTGGGACAGTGCCCGGAGGTGCCGCATCAGTGAGCTGGCTTCTATCCTAGACAGGAGCAGTGGGTGGGGTGCGCGCCTGAGTGTGATGGCGCAGCGACAGGCACAGAGGGTGAAGCCCCTCCACTAGATGCATGCCTCTGTCTTCTACCTCCACTCTGTCCTTCCCTGTTCTGGCATTACAGGTGCTCCTTCAGGCGAGCAGTACTCCCTCCCACCCACCTTGCTACCTGGCTGCCAGTCTATCAGCCACTGACCCGGGGACAGACCTACGCTCTCACTGGGCAGAAAACGAGCAAACAGGTAACACCAAAGCTTGAGGACACAGAAGCATTTCGATGAGAACGTTCTTCTCACTTGGACATTTCTGTGGCAGTGAAGACCAGCACCGTTGCTCAGAGACTCTAGATCTTAGGTTTTTCTTTAACTGGTGCCTCACACCCGAGACTGACTGACAGGGAAGGCCTGGTTGTCTGTGTCCGTGGCCTGTAGCTTTCTAGCCCGCCTTTGGGGGAGGGGGGGAACAAGAGCCTTCCTGATACTCCCGGCGCTCTGGAACGGTCGGGCTAAAAGGAAGCAAATACGCCACGTATTACCTCTCGAACTGTCTGAGCTGTGATTTCTTCTTACGCTCTTGGGCTGTGTGTTGTCTTCTGTTTTTCATAGCAATTCACTTCTGCTGGATTTATTTCCTTTTACTTCCATTTTGAACATTTAACTCTAGAAAATACTAAGTATCTATAGATGTGTTCAGAGCAGGAGAAAGAACCTTCACATACCCATCACCCAGCATCTATAACCATCAGGTTGAGGCCAGCCGTGTGTTGTCCATGCCTGAGTGATTCCTTCCTGTGTCTGCTGCTACCCCAAGCCCCCATATTCTTTTGAAGCAAAGCCTAGGACTTACCCACAAGTATGTGTTAAGTTTTCTGAGGGTGTGGGGATTTGTTAGTTATCTGCCTAAGTTAACTCTAGTATGGCCAGAGAACATCTTCTCTGGGCGCTTCTGTCCTTTGAATTTGGGGGCGGGGATATGCTTCACATCCCAAAACAGGATAAATATTTGTGTCCATGTTCCGTGTACACCAAAGATATTTTGTAGACGTCAGCCCTTGGGAGCGTAGCTCTGCCTGTCCTTTAGGTAAAGTCTGTCACTAACACGTTCTTATCTTTTCTGTCCCCACGCTTATTGTGTGTGACTTTGTTATTACGAAGCAGGTCTCTCCATCCCTTGTGGATGCCCTTGATCTCCAAGTCTGTTCTTTAACGTTCGAAGTCGGACATTAACCACGCTGCCGCCGCGGCTTTCTGCTGATTGCAATTTGCGTTGTGTCCTCTTTACCGGCCTTTTCCATTTTGTCTTTTCCACATCTGCACATGGTGGACGGCGTCCTCTCTCAAAGAGCGCATTGCTGACTTTCCTTATCCAGCCTGCCAATTCACTGTTTTTAACGGGAGCATCTGGTGTCTTTACATTTAATTTAATTAGTGACACATTTAGGTTAAATCCACCCATCTCATCTGGTGCCTGCTGCTTGTCTCACATCTGCTTCCCCGCCCCAGCGCCCCCACCACCACCACCACCCTTGTTTATTGCCTTCCTTTGGATTCCTTCTAAAACTGGTCTTTTGAACAGCGCCGAGAATTCCGCCACTTCTCACCACCCCCACCGCTGCCATCCTCGCCCGGACCGTCCCCTCCTTCCTCAGGAGAAGCAAGGGGCCTCCTGACTCATCTCTCTGCCTCTCTCCTTCCTCCCACGCCCCACCCGCCCTCGACCATCTGCTCTCGAAGCAGCAGCCAAAGTCGGCTTCTTACCGCGGAAGCTCCCTCCTGTCACGCCTCGGCTCGGGAGGCTGCACAGCCTTTCCTGTCTCACAGAGTGTGGCTGTGAGCTCCACGGTGACCCCCCCCCCCGGGCCTGCCCCCTGGCCTCACGGGGGTCTCAGCTCCGACCGGCCCACGTGCACTCACTCACCCACAGCCTCACTCAGGGGGAGACATCCGCCCCCTGGCCACGCACCACTCACCACGCACCGCTTCCACAGCCTTGTTCCAGAATCACGTTCCCAGGGCAGCCCGCCCGCCCTGACCGTCCCCCGTAACAGGTCCTCAAACACCTGCTCTGCCCCCGCTTCTGGCTCTGTGCCCGTCCTGTGCCCTACATGGTGCTCCCCCTACGGTGCCGTGCACTTGTCTCCCTGCTGCTGTCAGACGGAAGCCCCAGGAGGGGCCTGCCTGTTGCGTTCATGGACCCACCTCCCGACCTACCACTCAGGCCCGTCGCCGGTGCTCAGGGATGTGGGCCGTCCGAGCGAGGGGTGCATTTTCCCCCTCGCAGCTGTTGGGAAGCCGTATGCTCTGTCTGCGTCTCTCATTTCAATGAGGTGGCAGCGTGCATGTCTAATGAGAGTCTGAAGTTACATGAGCCAGCACTCAGCGGCCCCGGGGTTTACGGTGGCCAGGGAACACTCCCATTTACCCCATTGACTGACGTTTTTCTGATGGTGCCGTTTTGTTGTTCGGTTGTAGCGGTTGTTTTTAGAAAGGTTCCCTGCTGGGGCGACATGTCAGTTGTTCTGTGGGGAACCGAGTGCCGTATTTTCTCTGTTAGGCCGGATGGCAGAGCGTGACCAAAAGACGGGACCTCAAACTGTCTCCTTTTAGATGTCAGCCCACCCGCAGGCCCGCTGATCCCCATCCTCACCCCTCCACAGGCCGGCCAGGTTACACGGAAAGGAAGCAGAGCTCACACAAGCCCCCCGACGGCCACAGGGACGCAGACCGCAAAGCCGGGGAGTCAGGATTAGGCCACCGTGGGCAGAGCCATGAGAGACGGCCCAGTGGTTGCCGGGGCCACCAGGCTGCAGTGAGTGTGGACGTAGAGCCCCCTTAGCACAAGAGGCAAACACCTACCCAAAGGAAAGCACAGCAAGGGTGGAACCGAAAGCAAGGATGCTAGGAGAAAGAGTGCCAGGAAGAACGCTTAGAGGTGAGAAACGCAAAGAGCGGGGAGAGGCAGGCATTGGAGTCAATCGATGCCAACGCAGCGCTCCCCCCGCGACACTGCGCAGAGGCGGGCCGCCCTCACCGCACAGCAGCACCGTCGAGCGCACCTGCCTGTCTGACACGCTGCGGGTGTCTGCGCGGGGACTCTTTTAGGTAACCAGACAGGGGTGCTGACAGCATCCCCCATGGAGAGACTATGAGCGAGTGAAGCCAAGACCTCAGGGCGAGGCCCCTGGGAAATGACGCTGTCACTTCCAGATGGCACAGCCAGGGAAGAGCCGGCAGGGTTGAGAAGGCGCTGCGCTGGCCTGGGAGAGCCGTGGCGCCAGGCCAGCCTGGTCAGGCGGGCGCAGCCGGTGGCGAGGGCTGATGAAGGCTTAGGAGGAAGTTCGGGTTTTATTTCCGTGCAGTGAGAAGCCATGGCTGGGTTTCGAGCGGGGAATGCCATGATATCATTTGCCTCCTTTAAAGATCTTTCTGGCTCTGTGCAGTGGGTGGGGTGGTCAGGGGAGGGGTCGGTTTGCCGATGGAGTAAAAGCGTTCACCCTGAGTGAGGCGACCAGTAGCATCCTAGCAAATGCCCAGCCTCACGCCAGTAAGGCTGTCTGCAGAAATGCATGTAGACGGGAGTTGGATCGGAAAAGTCCTTTATGAGCCTGTTTATTAGCTTTACATAAAGGGCTTCCCTGGTTCATAGATTACATTGCTCATCTTTTCACTGGAGCATATCATACACCCGCAGAGAAACACCCGTCGAAGTCCACACAGCCTCCTGGGTCTTCAAATGCGAACGTTCCTGTGAAAATACTCCCCGTGCATCTCGTGCCCGTGGAGACACAACGTGGTGGGTATACGCCTCTGCTGTACGTCCAGTCGGCTTCGGCAGATCCTGCCAAGTGATTTTCTCAAGTGGTTGAGCCCGTTACACACTGGCCAGCCTCGTAGGAGGGCCGCACTTGCTTCCCGTCCCTGCCGACACTTGGTACTTTCTGTTTTAGGGAGTGTAGACATTCAGAGTGATACTGATTGGGCTTTGGTGTGTAATTTCTCTGATAACTGATGAGGTTCAGAAACTTTTTTTTTTTTTTGATCCTTGGCCTGTCAGGTGTTCTCTTGGGAAGTATGTGTTCAGGTAGCTTTACATTTTTCTATTGGATTAGCTATTTTTCCTCTCATCCTCACCCAAGGACATACGTACTGATTTAGGACATACGTACTGATTCAGAGAGAGGGGAAAGGAGGGAGAGAGAGGGAGGGAAACATCGATGTGAGAGAGAAGCATCGATCGGTTGCCTCCCATACGTGCCCTGACCAGGGACTGAACCCACAACCCAGGCGTACGCCCCGACCAGGGATCAAACCGGAACCTTTTGGTTTACGGGATGATGCTCCAACCCACTGAGCCACACCGGCCAGGGCTGGTTCAGCCATTTCTTACTAATGGCTTCTGCATAAATTCAGGTGTGAGGAGCAAAGAGCAACTTCCTCCCAGTCTTCGAAGTCCTTCTGGTTGGGAGAATAATCAGATTAACATGACAGAGATCAATAAGGCACTCCAGTTTAATATGGATGTACACACAGGATGTCATAAGACCGTGAGACCCAGGCTCAGAACAGGCAATCACGGCTTTTATGCCATTGTGAGCTGGGGAGAAGGGCCTTTAAAAGGCACGAGGACAGTCCGCGTGGATGTAGGAAAGCAAATCTCTGGTCGGCGAGAGTTGGCCGGGCCGCCCTTTACCATGGCACACAGAGAGGGCTCTGCACAAACAGCCGTATTTGTTCCACCCCCTCGTCCACCACTCCACGTTAAACCACCGTCTTCAGGGATGGCAGGTCCCTTCCCAGAGCAGGTCCTCCGTCTAAATGACCTTTAGGAAGTGGGGGAAAGGTCAGCATTTCTTCCTGGGTCCTTTCATTTCTTCAAAATAACCAGCCTCAAATAATTAACATCTCAGGGAGGCATGGTTGGGGGCTGCAGACTCGGGTCCCCCTCACTGGGTGCCAGCCCTTTTTTGATTTGATGGAGTTTGATGATCTTTTCTCTTTCTGCCGTCTGCCTTTTCACTGTCTGAGTGAAAAGGATTTCTCGGTGTTCACCTCGCCTGTGTTTCCGGGCGGCAGTCAGGGCGTCCTGTTTCAGAAGTCTCTGCCCACCTCGAGTTCGGGGAGGTGTCCGTCCACATGGCCTCCCGGAGGCTTTCTGGTTTTCCCCTTTCATGCTCAGAAATGCCGTGGGCCTGGAGCTGATGCTCACGCATACGCTGCGAGGTAGGGACGAGACACATGGGTCTCAAAGTGAAATGTGACATCCTTCATACAGCCACGTGCAGCAGGGTGTCCACACTGACTTTTAGACACAGGCACGGAAGTAAAGCCCCTTCTGCCACCCCACAGGGATGCTGGGCCAACGCAGAGTCTTGAAGGCAACGAGTGGGAATCGCTCACCTGGTGTTTGGAGGCTGCTGGTCAGGTGTGGGAGGAGAAGGACTCTGGTGGGAAGATATTTCTGTAAAGGCCACTCCATTGCCACTGTCAGCGCCTCTTTCCAATGGGCAGGGGCTGGGCTACGCCTCTCTCCCTGGGACACTGAGGAACAGGGTACCGAGTCCTGGCTGGGAGTTCACCCGGGCATCTAGGGGACGGGGAAACAGGCCAGGCCCCACCCCTCAGGGCTGTCAGGATGGGACATATGAGTTGTGTTGGGCCCTGTCATTGGGCCACTGGCGGGCCAGAGGGACCCCAGCAGCAGGAAGCCAGAGATGTGCACAAGGCTCCTAAGGAGACTGAAATTGGCAAAAATGACCACACGGACAGGTGTTCAGCCCGAGGGTCACGGAAACTGCAAGTGAGTGACCTAGTGGTACGGATCTTCCAGGAATCAGAACACTGCCCGCAAGGGCTTGTGACCCTCAGCATTGGCCAGGCCTGGGCACAAGGTCGCGTGTAGAGTGCCCCTGGGTCCAGCTGCCCTCTTCCTGCCGCCACTCAGCAACAGATGCCCGGCCTCACCCCTTCGAAGTAAGCGGGGAGGTTCTCACCCACCAGACGCCGGGGCGCAAGGACAGCACATGCGAGATGGTGACGGAGGGGTTGGGCTGTTGGTTGACGCCAGGGACAGAGTGCATTCCTTTGATGGTGTGGCCACTTTTGTAAGTGAGGGCGTGCACCAGACTCTCATCCGGTGGGAGGCACTCCCTTCTGTGTCCGCCCAACTGAAGACATTTTAAAGAAGTTGGAGGGAGACAAACACGAAGTTGCACTTTGATTGCTGGAGTCCGCACCTGGACACAGAGCTCCTGACTCAGCCCCACTCTGGGCAGAGATGCCTGATTATGGGGGCCCGTCACACCTGCGTGGGGTGCTGTCTCCTGCAGACTCAGAAGCGCCTCCAGGACAGGGCCCATCCTTGAGCCCGGGGGTATAGCTGTGCCTCTGCTGCATCCCGGTAGGCACTCCAGCAACCTTTGCTGAAGAAGTGGAGAAATGCAGTGACCTCGGGCTGAAGGAGGAGGGAGAAGTCCCCTTCCAGGCCTGCCCGACCTCACCCACGCGGAGAGCCTTGAACGCCAGCGACATATCTCAGCCTGAGACAATCGGCGAAGTGCCTTCTTTCTCCCTCATCCCCTGTGTCTCCGATGTGGGTTCTCCTGTGTTCTTGGAACCTCGGGGCGAACCCCAGATGTGGCTCTCCAGCATGACCCCAGGGGGGCTGGGCAGCTTCGGTAGGAAGAGCATCTCACTGTGAGAGGCACGACAGCAGTGAAGCCTTGCGCATTCCCGAGTTTGTATTTTTCCATTTTTTTTTGAGGCTCCTTGGGCGTTTTAGATAGCATCATGCGACGGAAGATTTATTCCTGCCAGAGCGTCGGGTGGCTTCAAGGTGACTTATACAGGTGAGGTTTGCAGGATGATGGCAAGCGGTGATAAGAGGTAAGGGAAGGCAAGAGAGGGTGGGGGAGAGGAAAGGAAGCCCGCTCGGAGCAGGGGATTTAAGGCCAGGGCATGCAGTTTAGTTTAAAGTGCAGGGAAGAAAGGGAGCCGCCTGGCCACAGCGACACATCCCAGCAGGAGGCTCTGCGTGACGGTCGGGAGCTGCTCCCTGGAGACGGGCTGAGGCAGGACGTGTGGACAGAGTCAGGACAGCACCCTGGTCTACACACGGAAGGGCTGAGTGAGAGCCTGCCGCCCAGTACACGTCCCCTCTCAGCCTAGGGCCTGCAGGACAGTTGGCCTTTGTCATCACTCACACCTTGTTGCCATGGACCGTCCCCATTACTGGTTGAGGGGCCCTGGCTGGGCAGCTCAATTGGGTAAAGAGTCATCCCAATACACCAAAGTCGCAGGTTCGATCCCCGGTCAGGGCACATAGAAGAACCAAGCAGTGAATGCGTCCGTAAGTGGAACAAACTGATTTCCCTCGCTCTCTCTCTCCCTGCCTAATTAATCAATTAATTACTGAGAAAGCTCAGAGACTCAGAAAACCTAGCTGTCCATGACGGGTCGGGAAAACCAAGCTTCTGGAGGCACCCATCTTGTTACTGCTCATTCTCATTCTCCGTTAGCTCTGCTCACATCGACGCCACCAGCCTGTGCGTGATCTTGTCTGAGTCACCGGCAGGACAGAGCAGATGGATACCCAATGTCCCCAGCCTCAGGCACAACCCCACCTGGCTGCTGCGGTGTATTTTGATTCAGTTTTTACATGAAATGTAAGGTCGAGGGTTTTTTTTTTATGTTTGATTGTGGGATTTTTGTGGATGGGGATCCAGTTTACAAATGATACCCCTTTACCACAAAGGGGGCTATCGTTCCCCTGCTGAATTACTTTATCAGCTTTGTCACAAGTAAGTTGGCCACTACTCCCGGAGGCAGCACAGATGCTGAAGGAGAAGGGACTCGGAGGAAATCACCGCGGGCCCAATGCAGGGATGGCGTGCAGGCCTATGGGGCGTCCACACCTCTTGATGCCATAGAATCGGACCCTGGAGGCAGTTAACCTGGCAAACTTTGTGGTGGATAGTTGACCACAGTTTCTCGAGCTTACTAGTGGCATTTTTACAACCACCGCTGAACTGCACACTTTCAACAGATTAATTGTGTGGCATGTGAATTATATTTCCATAAAAGCTGTCACAAAACGCGGCCGAAGCAAAAACAAAATCACTCGGCTGCATTGCGAAGGCCTGGTTCTGGAGTCTCTGTTCTGTGACTTTGAGGTATGCGGTCATGTGATAAGCTGTAGCTCTATGATGTCTTAAATTCAGGGTGATGGATCCACTTTACATTTTTTAAAAAAGTTTTTATTTTTATTTTATTTATTTATTTTTTCCTTTTTTCAAAAGTTAACCAACATTTAGATATCTGGCAGTTTCATAACATTACAAATTTCAAACTCTTTTTTTTAAAGATTCTATTTATTTATTTTTAGACAGAAGCGAAGGGAAGGAGAAAGAGAGGGAGAGAAACATCAATGTGTGGTTGCCTCTCATGCACCTCCTACTGGGGACCTGGCCCGCAACCCAGGCATGTGCCCTGACTGGGAATCGAACCAGCGACCCTTTGGTTCCCAGGCCGGCACTCAATCCACTGAGCCACACCAGCCAGGGCGATAACTTTCAATATACTCTATTACTTAGAGGTTGGTATTAAGGTAAAACTGGCTTCATAAACTTAACTGGAAAGTGACCTCTTTCAGTTTTCTGGAAGAACTTTTGTAGAATTGATACCCGTCCTTCCTTAAACACGTGGTTGTATTCTTCAAAGTTCTTCGTAAACAATGTAAGTCCGAAGATGTCTCTCTTTGGGGAGAGAGGCGGCTACGGATTAAATTTCTTTACCAGTTGTAGGGATATTCCAATGATCCTGGAATATCCCTGTTCCACACCGAGCGAGTTCTGGTCATTTGCGCTCTTGGAGAATGTGGCCCCTTTCCCTCTGAGCGACCCAGTCTGTGTGTAAGGGCTTTGGTCACACTTCCTTACCGTGCTCTCGGTGTCCGAGGATCCATTACCGCCTCCTCTTTCCATCTGGTTCCAGGTCGTTGGTGCCCTCTCTTTCCCTCTTCCTCAGTCTTGGCCAGAGGTTTGTCCATTTCATTGATGTTTCCGCACAACCAGCTTTTTGTTCTATTGATTTTCTCTATTGTTTTGCTGTTTCCAATTCCACTGGCTTCTGCTCTCGTCTTTATTGTTTCGTTCCTTTTGCTGGCTGTGGGTTGATTGAGCTTGATTCATAAAGTGAGAGCACCGGTTATTGATTGGAAACCTTTTACCCTTTTCTAGCGGCAGAATTCAGCGCTGTAAAATTTCCTCTCAGCTGTGCTTTACCCACGTCCTACAGACTTTGATGTGCTGTGTTTTTATTTCCTTTCCCTTCAATATATATATATATATATATTTATTTCCCTAGAGGTTTCCTCTTTGACCTGTGGATTACTTAGAAGTGTGCTGTTCAGTGTGCAGGTGATGATCTGCCATCTCCCCTCCCGCTTTGCTCTCTCTGTCTTCCCCTCCCTCTCCTGAAAGCTGTCACCCCGGTACTTCTGCCTTCTGCCTGGGTTCTGACGGGCCTCCTCCCATAATCCCAGAGGACCAGAGGGTAATTCTTTCCTCTGCTTTTAAAAATGTTTCATTTTTATTATAATTTTTATCCTCACCCGAGAACATACTTAAAGAGAGGGGAAGGGAGGGAGAGAAACATGGGTCAGTTGCCTCTCATATGCACCCTGACCAGGGACCAAACCTGCAACCGAGGTATGTGCCCTGACCAGGAATCGAACCCATAACCTTGCAGTTTACAGGATGATGCTCCAGCCAACTAAGCCACACTGGCCAGGGCTCCTCTGCATTTTTACTTCCTCATTCAACCTACTGACCTTCCTCCCGACCTGGCCCTCTGGCCCAGAAAGAACACAGGACACCAGTGCCTGTCATCACCTCACTCCCTAACTTTCTCTCTACCAGAGTCACCGGGAGCGACGGGCTCTCCATCAGTTAGTCGTGAAGTCT
This sequence comes from Macrotus californicus, assembly GCA_007922815.1. NCBI lineage: Eukaryota > Metazoa > Chordata > Mammalia > Chiroptera > Phyllostomidae > Macrotus > Macrotus californicus. The sequence continues at coordinate 219,837 of VMDR010000395.1, read as the reverse complement.
TAAGGTCACCCTGTCCCTGCCACGTGGTGTAATTCCTGACCTCATCGCTTATCCAGGTCTCTCTCAAAGAGCCTTCAAAAGCTGCACGATTGGAACTCAGAACATTGCCTAACTGCTCTTTCTATCCCCGCTAAGCCTGGATTCCCGGGCTATAGTCCTCCTGAAGAGGTTGGGAAAAGCCAGCATCGAGACTTGGAGGTGGTCAGGGACCTCTTGGATCCTGGTAGAAAGTCATCTCAAAGGGGAAGGCGACCAAAGAAACATGGGTAAGGGAAAAAGTGTGAGCATTCACAGCGACTCCTCATCGCAGGGCGGCGTGGCTGTGCCCTGTGATCACACACAGGGCTGGGCAGGGTGGGCGGGGCCTGTTATTAATAGCTTTTTTCTGTGGGATTCTGTAAGATACCATTTTAACCGTGTGATTCACAGGGGGTGTGCCTCTTAATGTTTTGTACATGCTGACACACCCATCGCCAATTCACACTCCCACCCGGGGGGCAATGTGTGAGGGGCGCGTCTTCCGCATCCCTGGAGGTTAGAAACTGAAGTCTTACGAATCTCCTAGGATTAAAAAGCAAAAGAGTTTCAGTTTGCTTGGTATTTGTTTGATTGATTTTGGGGATGCGGTGAGGGGTACGTTTTTCAAATCGTCAGCAGCTGTCCCCGATTCCTCTTCGACAAGCGTGGCTTTTCCCACGGTCCTCTCTGGATTCTTTTTCTCCAGAGTTACCGAGCATTCATCGGCAGACAGTGCTGTATACCTTTAAGAGCCATGCGTGATGATTTAGTTTGATACATTATGAAATGATCGCCACAGTAAGTTTAGTTAATACCCATCATCTCTCATAGGTATAAAAAAAGAAAAGGAGAAAAGTACTTTTATTTTCTTGTGCTGAGAACCCTTAGGGTTTCCAGTCTTCACAGCTTTCCCGCACATCCCTTGCAGTGGGGTCGTCATGCTGGCGTCACCTCCCAGCCCTCACTGAGCTCACAACCGGGTGTTTGTGCCTGTGGACCCCCTGCTCCTGGTCCCTCTGCTCCCAGCCCCCACCCTGCTAACCACTAATCTCTTCTCTTTTCTCTGTGAATTTGTGTGTCCTGTTCTGTTCGGTTTGATCGTTTTACATTCCACCTAGGGCATTCACACAGCATTTGTCTCTCTCTGTCTGATTTATCTCATTTAGCATAACACCCCCAAGGCCTGGCCACATTACCACAAATGGTGGGATTGCCTTATTTTTCATGGCTGCATAATATTCCACTGTGAGCGTGTGCAGACATAACACACTGTTCTGTCTTTATCCGTGGGTTTGAGGGTGGACGCTTAGGTTGTTTCTGAGTCCTGGCACCTGGAGATGCTGCTGTTGTGAATTTGGGCATGCAGGTATCTCTTCAACAAAGTGTTCTCACTTCCTTCAGATATATTCGCAGAAGTGGGATTGCTGGATCGTAGGGTCGCTCCTGTTTTAATATTTCGAGGAGCCTCCATGCTATTTCTCACTGTGGCTCTTTGTACGTTAGGAAGTTTAATTTGGGGTCAGAGCATTGGAAAGTACTTTTCCCCGTCTGTTTTATTTTGTATACATTATATTTGTATTTTGCCGTGGGCATGCATACTGAAAGCAAGAAGTATGAAAAGCGTGCATTTTTAATAAATGGCCATCTAAATAACGGAGAAATATGCTAGTCTCACTGATGGGAACACTAAACTACAGGACATCTATCGTCTCGGAGTTAAGTACATGCAGGCGGGGCACATTGCTTTGCCCTTGGCCTTTACTGCTCTGTCGGAGACTGTCCCAACCAGCAAAAAGACCGTGGCTCGCTGGAGGCTCAGGTGACGGCTTGCGTTGTTGAGCAACAAAAGTGTTTTTAATTAAGGTGCGCACATTTACAGACATAACGCTGCTGCCCACTTATCAGACTGCAGCGTCGCAGAAACAGAACTCCTGTGCGCACCGGAAAACGAAAATAAAATGGTGTGACTCGCTGCATGGCGCTGTCTGCCTTGTTGCCGTGGTCCAGCACCGAACCCGCAACATCTCCAAATATGCCTGCAGGTACGGTACGCACAGCTTCCTAGGCTTTTGTCTTAACGGAGCCCAGATTCACAAATAGCAGCAAGAAGTGATCGAAAAAGACGAGTAAGACTAAATGCATAGACAAGAGAGTCTCTAGCCGTGGCACCAAAATGTAAAAATAAGATAAAAATCACTGAAAGAGAATGGAGATTTCGCAAACAGCTTGAAGCCTGGACGTACCTTAACTCAGTGGGAAAGCGTGGCATCTTTAATAAGTACCTTGTCCTAATCTATACCGTTGAAATAAAATAGAATCGGATGGCAGCAATCTGGCATATAAATGAGTCCATTCCAGGTGGGCTTTAAATCTAAATGTGGGGTGGGGGGAGTCAGAGCATACAAATATTAGAGTTAAGTTTCAAAGACCACCCAGGGAGGCCTCCTTACATCAGACAGGAATCCCTGGATGATGAGGAACTAGATTAGCAGACTTGGCTACGCGGCAATCCCTTAGCATATTTTCTTCGGGTCTTTTGTATATATGCATATACTTTTTTTTTATAGCAATTTGTAGCTTTATTCAACAATCGGCAGTTAGTTCTCATCCACATCAACTGTTTGGAGATTTTTGAAGGCGGCGGCAGGTGCATGGGCGACCGATGCACAGAGCCTGAATCTTCGCCCTCACTACGTTTTCTGGGCATCCACACCTGGACAGAGCACGGGACCTTCCTTACTTTATATATAAGGTATTAAATGACACACAGCTGAAATAAATGACCCAAAAAGGTCAAAATATGAAGGCATAGCCCTGGCTGATGTGGCTCAGTGGATTGAGTGCCACCCTGTGAACCAAAGGGTCGCCGGTTCGATTCCCAGTCAGGGCACATGCCTGGGTTGGGGACCAGGTCCCCAGTAGGGGACGCACGAGAGACAACCACACATGGATGCTTCTCGCCTTCTCTCCTTCCCTTCCCCTCTCTCTAAAAATAAGACAAATAAAGTCTTTTTAAAAAATAACATAAAGGCACAGCTGCAATGGTGGCAAGCAGTAGTAATAAAGGGGAGCAACAACATACGCGGCAGAGTCAAGTTCAAGGTGGCAAGGCGAGCAGAAGAGTGCAGTATTGTGCACTGACGGAAGAGCCTGACCACCAATGTGAGTGCGTTCACGCCGACTTTGGCACGCTGCAAGGAGACCCGCCGTGCTCAGGGAGACTGCGGTCCATCTGGGAGGGAGGTGTCACTGGAGGTCGGCCGCCCTTGGGGACTCTGGATGATGGGACAGGCTCTGCCGTCGTAACCTCAGGACGCACGGCCAACAGGTGTGCCAGAGACACAGGCGGGATCCTCAGGCGTGGCCATGCAGGGGAGCACCGCTGTGCTGCATGTGGTGTGTGCCATCTGCGCAGGGCACACGTGTGTGACTGGACTTCCTCCTGTTAGCTGGCAGTTGGGGTCCTGCTAGCTCTCTAACACCCTAGGGCCCGGCACCTGCAGGAAAGCCCCACACCGTGGCAGGGGAGAGACCTCAGGAGTCAGGCCACTGTCCCTAACACTCAGCTCCGCTCCCCACATGGAGACCGCGGCACATTGTCCTGGACAGAGGGGTGGCTCCCAGGACCTTCCAGACTCCCCCAGTGGAGCACAGTGCACCTCACAGGGACCAAGGCGTGCCATCGCCCTGGACACTGGGTTCCCTCCGACCATGGCAGGTCCAGGCAGGGTGCTCTGGGTGCCATAGCAGTGAAGAAGAGCGGCCACCTGACTCTGGGATCCCGCGTGGGCCACCCCCGTGGGGTGTGTCACAAATGGCCGGAGTCAGGGTTTGGGCCGAGTGCCTCGTTGGAGCATCAGGACCATGCCCAGGAGGGCCATGGGTTCTCTCCCCTAGTGGCCTCCCTCAGTGACACACATGAGACTTCCCGCTGATCCCGACTGACCCCCGATGCCTGTGTCTGTTCAAAAATTAAAGGAGAGGGCGAGGCCATGCATTGGGCAAGGAGGTTCAGGGGTTTGGGATCCACTCTCAAGACCGTCTGAAGTTGCCATTGAATAGTTAAAATTGTTTTGGAATTTCAAAGGTTAATATTTAGATTTTAAAGTACAAAAAAAATGAATTCTTCAAATGGAGATGTTAAGTTGTCACTTTCGAGAAAATGTGAACCTTCTCTTTCATTCTGGTGGCCTTTTCCAGAGTTCTCGGGCCGGTGACCCTCACCTTCCACCAGGCGACCATGGGCCACGTCCAGCAGGGGCAGAGCAGCGCGGGCCTGGACGCCTGACAGCCCCACGGCCCCGGGAAGTCGCAGCGTCTGGACGTAAGTGGACCACAGGACAGGTGACATTGCAGTGTGCACTGCAGCCTGCTTGCGGCCAGCTCACAGGCCCGCCCAAAGCAGAGGCCACGGCTGTGTGGGGCAGCAGTGCTGGCCGGGGACACAGGAGCAGCCGTGGGTTCTGGAAACGGAGAAGTGAAGGAAGAAAGGAAGGGAAATGACTGGAAGGAGAGACATAAACCATCGTTTATTGAGGCTCTAGTCTTTGTCGATCGATATGACAGGGTAGATAGAGGGAGGGAGGTAGATGGGCTGATAGGTAAAAATTAGACAGACAGACAGACAGACCTGAGAGACCTATAGACACAGAGGCAGAGGGAGCGAGGATGGACCATAGAAACGGATGGGTGGGTAGAGGGCTGGCTGGCTGGACAGACGGACAAAGGCAGACAGATAATCAGCTAACCACACTGACAGGCATATACGTGTAAATAGACAAATAGGCTAAAAGACTGATACACAGACAGGTAGCAGTAAGACAGACGGAAAGAGGGACAGGTAGACAGACACAGACAGAAAACAGGAAAAAGGGAGGCAGAATGACAGTGAGGAAAGCAGGTACTAATATAAAGAGAGAGACAGACAAATGTATCATCAGAGAGACGGACAGACGGACAGAAAAAGAGACAGGAAGACAGGTAGGCAGGTAGACAGGCAGAGATGCAGGTGGGTAGAACTGGAAAGGAGGGAGATAAAAGCAGACTAGGTAACAGCCAGTAGATAAATACTTTTATTTGACTTTAGTTAAACAAAACTCTAAGAAAGACGTGGGGTGTTCCCTGCGTGTACGTGAGGAGGACATTGAAAGACGTTCAGTGACTTCCCGAAGCCACACTTGGTCTTGGAGATCATGGAATGGATTGTCGAGGCTTTTTTCCGAGGGATTCTTGGATCCTGTCAAATGCGTAACTGGCCAGCGTCAGTCTGCAGGGAAAACACTGATTTGCGTGCGCCGATCCTGTCCCAGCCATTGAAGTGTCCCCATTTGTTCCGGCAGTCAGGGCGGGCTTGTCCTGGACTTGGACAGACGGGCTGCTGACGTTCCCATGAGGAGGCGGGGTGGTTCCTGCGAGCTGGGCGGGAGTGTCTTCCACCCCTGCCTTGTTGCACGCTGGTCTAGTGAGTCAACGAGGGCTTCTCGGCCTCTTTGGAGACCCCGGTGTTTTCTCTCCTGTGACTTGTCCATCAGCTCCCCCATCCCGTTTGGCTGTTGGAAGAAAACAGGGGGTCCAATAAGAGCGGGGTGTATTTCTCTCCCACGTGGGTCGGGAGTGAGGCATTTCGGGGATGACCGTGGTCTCTGCAGAAAGTTCCAGGGGGCTTGTCTGCGTCGTGCCGATGGGCACGGGTCCTCACCTCCGTCATTCTGAGGGGCCGCAGTCCCAGGCCCCTCCTTTGCCCTGGCATCTTCCTTGGGCCCACTCACCGGGTCCACTCACTGACCTTTCAAGTGTTATGTTTAGGATTCTCCTCTGGTTTTCTTTGTCCGGTGACTTCTGTTCTGGTTGTGACATCTGAATTATTCTAGTTCCATGTGTCAGTTAGGGGTAAGTTCAGCTACAAGTAACCAGATATTTGACTTATTGAACTTGAACAAAGATCTGTGAGAAAAGTGGTCGGAAATCCAGAGGTGGCTAGACGCTTGTCACGGTCACAGCACAGTGGCCCCGTGTAAGGATAAAGACGCTTTGGGCTGAGTTGCTCCCAGTCGCCAAAAGGTGGAAAAAGCCCAAGTGGGCAGCTACAGATGCTGAGTAAACAAACTGCTATAGAGGTGCTACCGGATGTTGCTGAGCCTCGTGGGCAGCAAGCTGAAGCCCCCCAAATCCGTATGCTGAAGCCCTGCCCCCCAACACGATGGGGTTTGGAGGAAGGGCCTCCAGGAGGTGAATAGGGTCAGATGAGGTCATGGGGGGGGGTCTGCCATCCCACTAGTGTCCTCGGGAGGAGAACAGGAAACTAGAGCCTGGGGCTCCGTCCTGCAAGGACGCAGCAGGGAGTTGGCCATCACACAGCTGGAGCGGGCCCTCCCCAGACCCAAGTCCTCGGCCCCTGGACCTCAGACCTTCAGCCCCGACTCCTGTGGGCGAGAAGCTGCCAGTCTGTGGGGTTGTGCTGTAGCAGCCCGAGCGGAACCAGATAATCTTTGAAAGAAGAGAAACCCTGGTGGCGGCTACACAACCCGGAGGAGGCGTGAAGACCCTGTGCGGAGCTGGGAAAGCAGTCACAAAGGGACACATATGATATGCTCCCCTTGTAAGAGGCTGCCAGAGTCGTCTGGCCCAGACCCAGAGGGCAGGAGGGCGGGTGCCGGGGGCCAGGGGTGGCGGAGGGCTGGGAGTCCGTGCTGGGTAGGGACAGAGACTCGCTTTGGGAGGGCGAGAAAGTTCTGGAGACGGATGGTGGAGACGGCTGTCCAGCAATGTGAATGCACTCAGTGTGCAATGAAAAAGGTCAGAATGGAGCATTGCACGTCGGGCATGTGTTACCACAGGTTTTAAACATGTGTTGACGTGGTGTTTGGTGGTAAGGCTCAGCCGTAAGGGGCACAGGTCCGTCCTGTGAAAGAGACACTCGCTGAAATGTGTTTACTAAAACGAGGACAGGTGAGGACCCCCGCCCCCGCCTCGAAGAGCCCCCTGGAGGCAGAAGCTGGTGGCCGGCTGGGGGGCAGCTCCCTGTAGGCAGCCATGTGCCGAGGGCAGTGGACTCTGGCCCCCGTGTAGCCTCGAGTCACAAGAAGCCAAGCCTTCAGCCTCTGTCCGAGGGTGCGGAGAATAACGTGTTCTCATTCTCTGATGTGCCCCCAGGTGGACGTGACGGAAGAAGAGACTCCTGGCTGAGGCCCCGGTGCGTGGAGAGAAGGAAGAAGGCAGTTTCCTAGTTGGTACCGTAAACATCAGGTCCAGTAACGTTCTTTTTTTTTTTTTTAACATTTTATTTATTTATTTTTAGAGAGAGGGGAAGGAAGGGAGAGAGACATCCATGTGTGGTTGCCTCTCCTGCGCCCCCTGCTGGGGATCTGGCCCGCAACCCAGGCACGTGCCCTGACTGGGAATCGAACCGGCGACCCTGTGGTTTGCAGTCTGATGCTCAATCCACTGAGCCACACCATCCAGGGCCAATAACATTCTTATTTTCTAGCCACCCTGAGCTGCCAGGGCCCCCAAGTAGGAGCATGGCGCAGGACGGTGGCCATGGGCAATAAACATCTCGCAGGTCATTGACCTCCCCAGCGGTCCCCCATCTCACCAAAGGTCCCCGCATCCCCAAAGCCTGCACCCTCCCTGTCTCACCCAGGCACAGACGGGCTCCGAGAGGTTGGCCAGCAAGTTGCAGCTCATCAGAGTGGCAGCTCTGGGCTGTGATGAGACCAGCATCCTGGCTCTGAAGCAGGAGTGACGGCCCAAAGGTTATCTCAAAAGAAAGGGCAGGACCCTCGGGAATAGCATGGATTTAATTCCCCCCCCCAGCGCATAAATTAACTCCATAGTTACCTCACACCAGTGTAAACCTCTCTGTCATCCAGGCTGGGCTTGGCATTCTCTCTGTAAAGGCGCAGATAGTAAACATTTGGGAATCTCTAGGCCTTGTGGCGTCTGTTCTAACTGCTCCACTCAGCTGCACGCAAAGGCAACTGGAGACAATATGTAAATGAGCGGGCAGGGCTGGGTCCAGTACAACTTCAGTTACAAACACAGGTGCCACCAACCTGGGCCCTTACCTGTGCAAACACAGGGACACACTTGCACTTTCTCAGCCGTGACCGGTGTCCACCAGTGGCCGGCCCAGGGCTGGTTCACTCATGGGTCGCCCTCCCCGCCCTGCGCCAGGTGTTCCCCCCGGCCATCGGCTGGACAGCCTGTGACCCGGCAGCAGGATACCCGTTGCATCTTTCTAGGTGGGATTGTCCAGCCCGGGAGATCTGGCATCCTTGCGAATCTCGACGGATGGTTGGGCTGTGACCAGGAGAGTTCTCAGAGAGATGGCAGACAGGGCGTGGTCATCACCAGCCGACCAGGGCTGACAGACCCGAGTCTTTCCCAGGAGCCGAGGGTGGGCTCGGCGATAAAGGAGAGCTGGGGTGCAGCGGACGGCACGCTTACTCTGTGGGCGTGTTCCATGCCTATGCAGCTGGGAGAGGGTTAGAAATCCCGTGACCTGTGACGAACCATTCCAAATGTGCTCGGGTGTTGATTTTTTAAAAAAATCTGGTCCACCTTTTCAATGGGTTGTCACTGGAACTGACAGAACGCAGGGTCAGACGTGCTGGACTTGGTTGTGGCACTGCAGACGGATGATACGTCCCCTTTGATTTCTAGCACTTGATGTCTCACATGGAGAATCAGGCGGTTGTCCCCAAGCAGCTGAAAAGGGTGTCACAGCAGGCGGAAGGGGCCCCTCCCGCCCCCGGGTCTCTGCCTGTCCTCCCGGGTGCACAGCCACACTGTGACCCTTGCTTCTGTCCTCTTCCCTGCAGATGGATGGTTTCTAGCCTGCTCCCCACCCCCACCTCGGCCGAGTGTTGGGCGGCCCTTCTGTATGATCACATGACTCTTGATATGGACGCGGTCCTGTCAGACTTTGTTCGGTCCACGGGGGCAGAACCTGGTCTGGCCAGAGACCTGCTGGAAGGTAAGCATCCCCCTTGCCCGCATGCCGCCCTCCTAGGAGCCAACCCAGTGACAAAAGAAAAGATTCCTGTCACCTGACAACGGGCTGGGGTGGGTACTCGGGCTCTTTAAAAAGCAAACGAAATCATCGGTGATGCAATTATTTTTGTTATTCTTGACTTCATTTTGGGATCGCTCAGCTCCCCACAGGAAAAGGGCAGAAGGCACTAACTAGGCTCCGCTTTGTGCTAGCACGTAGAGATAATGAGGCAAAACCGAGCAGTGATGACTTTTTTAGAGAAAATATATTCAGCAGAGCAGAAATTAGAACATTCCAGAAACACTGTTTTGGAGACACAGGAGGCGCTCACCTCTATCTTCACTAGGACAAAAATACTTTAGGCCCAAGTTTTGGGTGGGAAAAAAAACCAGTAACCAGTGAAAAAGAAGGTAATGAATGATTCACAGGTAAGAAGGCAAAATGCATCCTCAGGCTTTTAGAGCTGATGTCATTTGCTACATGAAAACATGCACATCCATATGTAGATTATTCAGCTGTCATCACAATAGACAAAAGATTAAAGTTGAATTTCTGTCCTAGTCTCTTCAATGGATTTATGCACAAACTCCCTGTCGTTTGTGGGGTGAGTTACTCCTCAGCCAAGCATTCTAAGTCACAGCGATTCCGTCCTTCTCCGAGGAGACTTGTGAATCATCATGTTTGTGTGTGGATCGTGGAAGTAGCTGTTCCACCCCATGGAAAATCAGGAGCCGCCCAGGATTCTGAGAAAACAGCAGTGAGCAAAACGCAGTCATTAAATTTCCCTGAACCGCCCAGAATGTCATACAAATCCGGGGCTTAGGATAGAACGTGCTTAGAGGATGCTGGTGAGGCGTGTGAATCAAAATCTGGTCCTCACGTCCTGAGCATCCCATTGCGTGATGCTTCTCTTGGCATTGTCCGCGGCCTTAGTCTAGGTGAATGTGGGTGCACAGGTTTAGAAGGAGTCGGCAGTGAGGGTGGGGTCCCGTCTAGACTCCGCTACGCACCCGCTCTGAGGCACAGAGCCAATTGTTCTGCTTCCCTTAACCTCCGTTTTTCCCTGTGTCTCGAGCCTCACCCACCTTCCAGGGTGTGGAAAAACCGAAGTTCATTCCAGTAAATTGGGAGATCAAATTGGTTTCATCAAAATCCATGCATAGGTAGCACCCCCTCTAGGATCATGCTTTTGGGGGGCACGGCTCAGAACCTTTGTACAGCCCAGGCTGTGAAGATTTTGTCCCCCGTGGTCTCTTTAAAAGCTTTCTACTCTGATGTTTTACACTCGGATCTCTGGCTGATTTTGAGGTGATTTGGTATAACAGGTAAGATTCAGGCCCAGGTTCACGTTGGCACTTACAGGGTGGGGCCAGAGTAGGGTCATGGTTGTGAGTTCGGGAAACACAGAGTTTATTCTTGTATTATTATTGATTAATTATTGTGCTATCTTCCCTAAGGACAGCTGTAAACCTACTCTGTCCCGCCCTGTGTATATATCCAATCAGCACCCTTTGTTCACCGTGTTATTGCCCCTCCATTGAAGGGCTTTTGTTCACTGGTCGGAAACCAACTGAGCCTATATTCTGGGGACCCGGTTCTTGATGTGGGTTCTGCCCCATTGATCAGCATGCTCGTTCCTTTGCCCATACTACGCCATGTTGATCAATGTAGCTTTCTAGTGAGTCTTAAAACCAGTTAGCATGGCTCTCCCAATGGTATTCTTCTTTTTCAAAAGTGTTTCCGCTCTTCTGTTTCCTCTGCCTTTCCTTGTAAACTTGAGGATCAGCTTAACTCTCTCTCTGAAATGTCGTGTTGAGATTTGGACTGGAAGTGTGTTACATCTATAAATACATCGTAGCTGCGTTTTTGTCTTCCATCCATGGAAGTCAGTACTTTCTATTTATGAAGGGCTCTTGTGAGTTCTTTCCTAAACATTTTGTAGTTTTTCACACATATATCCTATACATGGTGTTAGATTCATAGCTCTGGGATTTTTTTTGAGCTCTTATAAGTGGCATTGTTTTGGAATCTCAGTTTCTAATTGTTCATTGCTAGTACAGAGAAATGTAATTGATTTTTCTGGGTTGTCTGTGTACCCTGACATCTTGCTAAACTCGATTTGTTGTGTGTGGGGTGTGTGTGCATGTATGACCACATGCATGTGTGTGTATTTCTTGGGGTGTTGCACACGGTCATGTTTTCTGTGGATATGGGGAGTTGTATTTCTCCCTTTTTAATATGTATGCCTTCTATTTTTCTTGACTGATTGCATTGGCTAGGACTCCACTAGAAGGTTGACTGGGACAGTGAAAGAGAACGTCTCTGCCTTGTTCCTGACCCGGGGGAGGTATTCGGTCTCCCACCGCTGTGTGGGACATGAGCCACAGGATTTTGTCGGTGCCCTTTCCACGGAAGAGGAAATTTCCTCCTGTCCCTGGTTTGATGAGAGATTCATCACAAATACATATGAAGTTTGTCAAATGCATTTTCTAACTCAGTTGACATAATCAAGTATTTTTTTCTTCTCTAAACTGCTAATACAAAAATTACATTGATTGATTGCTTTCTCATAATAAACCAGCCTTCGGCCACTATTTATTTAAATTTTTTCTCCTCGCTCTGGGAGTCCGATGACATGCCTTCCAGCATTTGGTATTGTCCTGTAGTTTCTATGCACTATTCATCTTTTTGACCCTTCTCTGTCTGTTGTACAGATTGGGTCGTTTCTGTCGATCTATTTATAAACATACGGACTCCTTCCTTGGTCACCTCTGTTCTGTTATTGAACCTACCCAGTGAGTTTTGTTATTCTGGCTCTTGAATTTTTTTTTAACTTTTCCACATGACTCTTCTTTATATCTTCTGTTTCTTTGCTGAGGCCGTGTTTCTCTGTCAAGAGTGTGCTCTCTTACATGTTGGCAAAGATTGATAATAACTGCTTCAAAGTAAGTCTTCATCAGATAATCCCAATGCCAGTTCCGTCCCAGCATTGCTATTGAGATTTCTCCGGTTTTTGTTCGCTGAGTGAATTCGGATTGTATCCGAAACACTTTGAATATGAGTTTCGAGAGTGGTCGTTGTTTAAATCTTCTGGCAAAGATCGTTATTTTTGTTTTGGACGGTAATTCCCCCTGTTGGGTTCGGACCACAAGCTCCGCGTTTCCCAAGACCTCTGTGGGGTCTTGGAGAAATGCTCTCTGGGCCTGCCTCCCCCGTGAGCGCCACCCAGTGGCCAGGCTGGGGCCTGCGCGGTGGTCCGTCCCATAGTTCACTCCTCCAAGTCTTTGCTGTCTCCAAGCCATCCGTGAGCAGCCCGAGTCCATCAACAACGTTAAGGGGTTGAGTTCCCAAACTCCTTCCTCTTCAAAACTCCCTCCGTAGCTCCGGGTCCCTGGGACTCAGCCCTCAGCCCACTGTGGCCTTGTTGACCCCATGCAGCTGCACATCCGTCCTGGCCACGCTCAGCTCGGGGCTCAGCAGCCCGGAGCCAGAGAGAGCAGCAGCAGCAGGGCTCACCCCTGGGAACCACAGCCCCTCTGCTGGGAGAGCAAAGTTCCCCTGCCTCTCGGTTTTAATTTCCTGCCACCACAGAGCTGCTTGAGGTCTGGGACCCTAGAGGACTGAGAAAAATGCTTAACAGATAAGAGACAGATGCGGTCTCTCTGGACCGCCGATCCCGGTGGCTCCTCCAGGAGCGGACTCCCACCTCTGCGCATGTCAGGGAGACGGGAAGGAAAAAGCGCTACACTCGCCACCAGTTCTGTGGCGCTTGGAATCGTGGTCTTGTTCCCCACACACCTTCCCCTCGGTTAGTTTTCTCGGTCCCAGGAACCGCTCCCTGTGTTCCCCCCATTCGGGCAGCTGCTTTTAGTGGGAGCTGGGGTGGAGTGTCCTTACCCCACGCCACCCCGCAGGGACCGCGCCCTCTGCTTTTACCAACGGGGGACCCTACTTACAGGTGTACGGTGGGCCCTGTGGGTTGCCACAGTAACTTGGGTCAGGATTTTTCTAAAAGCCAGCGTTTCACAGAATGAAATCTTGTCCTCCTGATCTTTCTAAGGGCAACAAAAAAATTGCAATGATGACAGAAGGGAGGTGAGAGGGACGTGGGCCCCCTCTGTGCTGCTTTTTAGACTTCTTGTGAGTGTTTTAAGTAATTTACTGATTTCCAAAGGAAAACTTACATGTTTTAAATTGTCTACATACAATGATGGGAAAGCACAGCACAGAGGGGCTACAGGGGAGCCTCAGCTGATGAAGACTCTGGCAAAAGAGGCAGGACAGGGACAGCAGGAGAAAGAGAGGTGGGGACAGAGCGAGTGGACAGCGGTCTGCCCCCCCAGTGAGCAGTGTGTCCTCACCTGGCTGCCTGTCCCCTTCACATCCACCCCTGCACATTGACAAAGTGGTCCTTCCAAAGTAAGGTCAGGCTGGATGACTCCGTTTCCCCAAATCCTTCAATCTTCTCTGTTTTTTACAGAATCATCTTCTCCATGTGGCACCCAAGTGCCTTCAGCACCTGGTCCTACATATTCCAGCCCCTTGGCCTCACTTCCCACCAAGCTCCTTCACCACCCTTTCCCCAGACGACCCCCACCTGGGTGCTGAGCTCCGGCCGCCCCTCCCCCTCCAAACGTTCTGTCTCTTTGAACTTCTGCTCCTTCTCCAAGGTGGATCATGGGCTCCCTGCCAGCAGGGGCTACCCTGGTTTTGCTCCCTGTGTTTTCCTGACACCTGGCACATGCCAGTCCCTCCGTGCAATGATTTGGCTGCTGGAGACACAACGATGATCAGCCAGACAAAGTCCTCAACTCCCTGGAGACAGACAATAAGCAGCGTAAATAAGTTATGGAGCCATTTTATTGGGTTGGCCAAAAAGCTTGTTTAGTTGTTTTTTTTTTTTCCCCGACGACGGCTCCAGTAGTGCTTAGTTGTCTTTAACTTCCTTCGAAACAGTCTTGTTGGATTGTGTTGTGACAGCTGTTGTATCAGCGTGCACTTTTTAAAAAACTTATCGAAATTGGTGAATTTTTGTGCGGCCATTTTAATATTGAAGACGGAAGAAAATATGCAGCATTTTCAGCCTAGTATGCCTTAGTATTTCAAGAAAGGTAAAAATGCAACTGAGACGGGAAAAAAATGTTTGTTCAGTGTGTGGAGAGGGTGCTCTGACTGATCGAACGTGTCCATGGTGTTTTGCGAAGTTTTTATTATACTACTGACATTTTGGCCAAATCATTCTTTGCCGTGGGACTGTCTGATGCACTGGAAGATGTTCAGCAGCTCCCTGGCCTCTGTCCACTAGAAGCCAATAGCAGGAGAGAGCCGGCATGCTCAGAACATGCAAATCAACAAAGTTATTGGTGAAAATGAAAAGTGTGTCTTTCACTTTACAGAAAAAAGCATACAGACTTTGCGGCCAGCCCAGCAGCTGTTAGTCCATGGGGAGAGCAATGTTCGGGGAGGGGGGCGGGGAGCCTGTGGCGTGGGTGCAATTTTAAAGCAGGGCTGCCTGGGAAGGCCTCACTGGTTCAAACCGGGATCCGAGCAAAGATGTGAAGCCTGAGAGTGAAGAAGTTTCTAGAACCTGGAGGAACTCACTGGTCGTTCCTTGCCACCCCTCAACATGCTGTGGACTTCTATTGTGAAATACACGTCATGGTCTCTCATTTTATAATTAACCACATGCCTGTTCTCCTTGTGGAGTTAGAAGTTCTTGAAAACACAGACAAGAGCATCGACAGTAGTGTCAGCACTGATGGTGCCTTGTCACATGTCACACGTCGGACACTAGATGGGATATCGCACTGAGTCCACGTGAGCAACTACAAAAGTTCGAGCTTTCCCGTTCTACAGGCAAGAAAACTGAGGCCCGGGCCATTCCCTGAAGCCGCGCAGCTGGGATGTGAGCCCAGCCGTGTCACTAAATGCCAGGTCCTTGCTGCAAAGCGGTCACTACCACTTACCTTTGTACCCACTCTGCAGGGGTGTCCAACCCGCAGGTCGCAGGCTGCGTGCAGCTCAGGAGACCTGTGAGTGCGGCCCAACACGACGTCGTCAATTTACATAAAACAGGATGAGATTTTTTTGGTGATTACGTGTCGCAGTGTATTGAATGCGTGGCCCAAGACAACTCTTCTTCTTCCAGTGTGGCCCAGAGACACCCAAAGGCTGGACACTGCTATAGTGAAACAGCACATTGTATACTGTTGGCACTAAAAAAAGCATTAATTAATCACCCAAGAAACTTTTTTTTTTAATCTTAGGAGTCTTTTTTAAAGATTTTATTAATTTATTTTTAGAGAGAGGGGAAAGGTGGGAGAAAGAGAGGGAGAGAAACATTAATGTGTGGTTGCCTCTTGCATGCCCCCTACCGGGGACCTGGCCCGCAACCCAGGCATGTGCCCTGACTGGGAATCGAACCAGCGACCCTTTGGTTTGCAGGCCGATGCTCAATCCACTGAGCCCCACCAGCCAGGGCACCCAGGAACGTTTTTACTAACCCATTCTATGATGTGGCTAATCAACTTCTCAAATGAAATATTACCTCAGTAGACCACCAACACTGTTCTAAAAATAGACCTAGTGGCTAACATTCACGTGCCCAATGCTGTCTGGCCACTTTACATGTATTAGTTAAAAAGTTTTTTTTTTTTAATCCTCACCTGAGAATATGTTTATTGATTTGAGAGAGAGAAAGAGAGAACATCGAGGTGAGAAACATCGATTGGTTGCCTCCCGTACGTGCCCCGACAGGGGATTGAACCTGCAACATTTTGCTGTACGGAACGATGCCCCAGTCAGCTGAGCCACCCAACCTGAGCTTAAAAGATTTTTGAGTGGGACGCCAAACACATGGATGCTTGTAAAATGTCAGTTCCCTCCGTGAAGAGGAAGGAGCTCTCACCCTTTTGTAATGACTGAATTTCAGTCCTTACAGCTCTAAGAGGATATTTTTCAATGAACCCATGCCTCAGTGTTGTTACTACCCAAGGAGAAACAGAATCCTTGGCCCTGGCTGGTGTGGCTCAGCGGACTGAGCGCAGGCCTGTGAATTAAAGGGTCGCCGGTTTGATTCCCAGTCAGGGCACATGCCTGGTCTGCAGACCAGGTCCCCAGTAGGGGGTGTGGGAGAGGCAACCACACATTGATGTTTCTTGCCCTCTCTTTCTACTTCCCTTCCCCTTTCTCTAAAACTAAATAAATCTTTAAAAAAAGAATCTTTAAAAAAAGAATAAATCTAAAAATAAATAAATCTTTAAAAAAAGCCAGATTGCATTTAGAAAAAAATTAACTAAAAATTAACATCTCACATGCCTCTGGTATAATCTTTCATAATGTTGTGGAATTGGCAGAAATTAAGGAAAATTGTGGCAACTATGTTCAATTATGTGTGTATATATATATATGTTTGTCACCTCTGTAAAGATGCCTATATTTTTAACAGCTGATTTGATCACTTGAGAACCACAGTATTTAGAATCGTTTATGGAGAAATATCCCCCCCTTTCCTAGTCCTGGGACCCTTGGGTGTCCAGTGCACATGGCCTGGAAATCCGCACATGGTGTGCGTTCTCCGTCCAGCTGCCCCAGAGAGACAGTTTTCAATCTCCTGCCCATCACACTGACAGGTAATTCCATTAACACTGGCATTTGCCCTTTGAACGCTCTCCCTCAATTTGGGAGCAGCGGCTGCTGACGTGGATAATCGCAATAACGCCTAAAGGGTGCGTACACCCAAGACGTGGGGGAGGGACAGAGACAGCGACGGCGAGAACGTGTGGAGTAGAAACCTCACCTCAGCCTCACCGCGGGTCCTGGGGCACCTGCGGGGAATTTTGCAGGGTCGGTGCCAGAGGAGCTGTGGGCCTCTGCCTGGACATCCGCCAGGTGCCGTCGCTGATCCAGGACTTAGACACACTGGAAGCAGAGTGGGCCCCTGAACGGTCACTCTGTTCACTGAAACGAGAACTAAAAGCATCCCACGCCCAGACCCACCGCAGCCCCCTTGCTCTGTGATCCAGCGAGATCGGATGCTCAAGCTAAAACACAAGCCAGCTGACTCGGCAGGACAAGTCCCCACTGGAGACTTGTGACGTGTGTGGGACTGCCAGGCTGCTGTGGGCAAGTTTCCTGTTCCTGAGTGGGCACAAGAACACGGCCTGGTGACTGTGGGCCTCAGCAGAGGTGGCAGGGGAGACAACCGGACAGCCTCTGGCCAGTGTCGGAACGATCTTGTCGCTGGGCTTAGAAACTCTGAAATGAAGCCACTGGCCGCTCTGCCTGCTGTCCTGGGCCCAGTGGGGACAGGCTGCCATGAGACTAGAGATATTTGAGATAAAATGACTGAAAAAAAAAAAAAAGAAAGAAAGAAATCGCACCCAGGACCACACTTCCAAGCCACCTCCTGTGGCCTGGTCCCCCCGTTCAGGAGAGCATGCTCCTCTTCAGAGAGCTGAGCATACATGAACGTGCTCGAAAATGAAGGGACACCTGTCAGGACACGTGTGGTGAGTGTCCTTCGGGCCCTCTGGTCACTGCAGTAGACCTCACCGCCCTCACTTCCTCCCCGAGATGCTTCTGGGTGTCTTTGCCCCTGCGCGTAGAGGAAAAACTACGATTAAATTGTAAACGATGCCGCGGTGTAATGGAAATATCATAATGGATAATAGCAAGCCTGCCCGAGAAGAAAGTAGAAAATAAGCGATAGACCAAAGGAAGCTGTTCGGGCAATCCTTCCCACCTCCAGAGCCTCACTCGGTCCTCTGCAGCAAGTGACTCCACCCATTGCTAGTCAGCATGGTGATTACCTGCCATTCAAAGCTAGGCCGGACAGGCTGTGATCTCTTTTGCTCTTTCAGATTAAGGCGAGCGGTTGAATTCTTTGTCTTCCAAAAGGATTTGATGCCTGACTAAATCCGGGGCAGGGTGGGGGTGCCTGGTCGCTCCCGTGAGGAGTCAGGAGACCCAGCCCCACAGTAGCTTCCCTGGTGCCGCGAAAACCCAGGGCGCTCCCGGGCGGCCCCTCCCCGAGGGCAGCGCTGGAGCCCTGAAGTCCGACTCAGGCCATGGCACAGAGTCCCTCCTGTGTGCCTGGTTTTCCCACATTGAGCTCAAAAAAACAAAAACAAAAGGAAGACTCCGATCAAAATTTGGGAATCCTTTTTTTTCACTTTGTGACTTCATGTTTTGCCTCTCCCCGGAGTAAGCGCCACAGCTTGATTTCTGAAAGCGGTATGATGGTTAGGAATGTCACGTGTTGGGGGGTGTGTGTGTGTGTGTGTGTGTGTGTTTTAACCTAAAGGCTATGGGTTGGATATAATCACACATTTCAGGCGCACAACCATTGTGGCCGTAAAATTCTATGCTTAGAGGCTCCGCCTGACGCCACCGTATCCCTTTGAAAACGGAGGCCTAGTGGTGGGAAAGCTCATCAACCGAGTGCTGATGAGAAACTTGTCTTTGCATGCTTGTCTTCTACAGCCAGGCCGTCTCGCATGCCTTGACACTGTCCCCTCTCCTCGCTCCTTGCCCGCAGGCAAAAACTGGGACCTGACAGCCGCGCTGAGTGACTATGAGCAGCTGCGACAGGTGCACACAGCCAACCTGCCGCGTGTGTTCAATGAGGGCAGGTGCCCCAAGCAGCCGGAGCGAGAGCCAGCCCAGCCGGGGCACAAGGTGGAGCGGCCCTGCCTGCAGAGACAGGACGACATCGCCCAAGGTACCGGCCGAGGGGCCGAGCCCGGTGCGGGGTCCCCTGGGCCAGCACGCCACCACGGTCTTCAGGGGGCTGGGGGTGCAAATAGTGGCCTCCCCGCGGCCGGCAAGTCTGGCTCGTCGCTGCTCACACTAAGCGAACGTGTCCTCGGAAAAGCAGGGGAGTCTGGCCAGGGGACGACAGGGCAGCCTCCTCCCCGAGCCGTGGGTTTCCCAGGCCCAGCGTCTCGAGTGCCTTCAATTCTTCCCCAAGCCATTTGCCCCCCCCCCCATCCATTCAGCATTGACACCCACCGTCCCTGTGCTCACGGCCCTATCGTTCTCCACATTCCACACGTAAGACCTGCTCATTGAGACAAAGGGCACACTGCAAACATGTAGAAAGAAAACCGTTTCCTCCTCCATACCCCACCCCCTAGTCTCACGGGAGCCCCAGCCAGCGATCACGTCCCGTTGGCCTGCCCCTGCGCCTCGTGCTCCGTGCGCCCCAAACTCCAACACCTCGGAGGCACAGCGCTTTGCCAACTGCTCCTTTTTCATTGACCAAAGAGTCGTGAGCGTGTCCTCCGAATAGCGTCTTCCACAGCGTGCCCTCATTTTTATTTCTTTTGATTTAGTTTTTATGGTGTTTTTTTTTTTCTTTCCCATTTGTGCATACAGTGATATTTAAACCACCCCTGGAGGAATGGTTATTCTGTCTTTTTCTTGGCTTTTGTAGCGGCTGTGTGTTTTTGACTCCGCAGGCGAGGCTAAAATAAACCTTCCGCTGTGGTCTGACCTACCAGGGCTTTTACCTCCACGGGGCAGCCTTCCCAACGAGGGGTCGCTCTGCCCGCACGGGGATTTTTTCATCTAATAACTTAAGCAATGCCTTCCCGAACACAGTTCTGCTCGCCACGTGGGAAACTGGGTGTTGCCCTTCCTTCTTGCCCTCGCGATGGTTTTATGCTGTTTTTCAACTCCGGAGCGGGGAAAAGAGTACGTCGTTTTAAAGTCCACCTTGTCATTTGCTCACTGGACACTTAGATGTCCCCTTCTGCTGCATACGTGGTGACACCCGAGGCTCATTTTTCTACAGATGTGCTTGCATTTTTCTGATTAATTTGTAGCAGTCAAGCTTCATTCTATTTTTTTTTAAAGATTTTATTTATTTATTTTTAGAGAGAGGGGAAGGGAAGGAGAAAAAGAGGGAGAGAAACATCAATGTGTGGTTGCCTCTCGCGCAACCCCTACCAGGGACCTGGCCCACAACCCAGGCATGTGCCCTGACTGGGAATCGAACCTGCAACCCTTTGGTTCGCAGACTGGAACTCAATCCACTGAGCTACACCAGCCAGGGCTATTTTTTATTTAAATTGTATTTTATTTTTTATGCTATTACAGTTGTCCCAGTTTCTCTCCCTTCGCCCCCCTCCACTCAGCAACCCCCGATTCCTTCAGGCAATCCCCACACTGTCATCCATGTCCGTGGGTCCTGCGTGTATGTTCTTTGGCCGCTCCCCTCCCTTCCTTTCCACCAGTCCCCCCTCCCCCACCCTCCGACAGCTGTCAGTCTGTTCCATGTGTCCACGCCTCTGTTTCCATTTTGCTGGTTAGTTTCTTTTGTTCGTGAGATTCCACACATAAGTGAGATCATATGGTGTGTGTCTCTCACTGACCACAAGCTTCATTCTGTTGCACACACAACACAGTTCAGCCTCTGGCTCATCATGCGCTGCGTGTGCGTGTCCCACTCTCTCGTCTGCTTTACGAGTGTTCCCAGACCACTCTGCCACACAAAATGTTTGCATCCCTACACATTCGGGGCTGGTGGGCCTTTGCTCGCACCTCAGCAGGTCTCCTGGACCACACAATCACCGACATGTTTTTCCATATTTGCTTTTCAGTTTTGTCCTTAGGCCTTTGAACGGATCTGAAATTTTTACAAATAATAGCTCAGGATCTAGTGTTGCCTCTGCCGGGTCGAGAGTGAGTTACTCTAGCACATTTATTGAATAAAGATCGCTTTTCCCACCGCGCGAAAATGCCAACTTAGCTATACGTTACATTCCTAAATAGAGCCCTGGCCGGGTAGCTCAGTTGGTCAGAGCGTCATCCACGTGCACCATAGGCCGCGGGTTCGATCCCCAGTCAGGACACATACAAGAATCAGCCAATGAGTATGTAAATAAGTAGAACAACAGATTCCCAAAGACATCTGGATCTGCTCCTGGACTCTGTCCATCTGTGTAGCTGCCCATCTTGTTATACTTAAACCGAAGTAGTTTCATATAGTATTTCTCTCAGCCTGGGCCAAGTCCCTTGGAAAAGCTTCTTTCCCCAAAATCTTTCACTATTTTCAGATGTTTATTCCGCCGTATAAGCCTTAGAATTAGAATTCCGATTACCATTGGATCGGGTTTTTATTTTATTTTAGGAATAATTGGCATATTATAATATTGTGTTCCCATCCCAGAACTCCGTGTGCACCTCTCCATTTATGCAGGTTCTGTTCAGACTTTCGACTTGGGGAAAAGTAACTCATTTTCTGCATCTTTATCTTTTATGTAGCCATTACACACATTTTCTTATTAATACTTGTATCATTAATTCCCTCATTAAGACTGTACAAATCACTGGGGTTCTGGAAATATATCATCACAGCATCTGAAGTCATTTCAGATTCTTCATATAGTCAGTCCGTCTGCCTCCTGTTGCCCCAGGTGAACCCCGAAGGGTTGTCAGTGAACGGGGTCTTTCCGTCTGCCCGCTCAGCCCCCTCAGCCCAGCCCTGCTGGGTTCTCTGTCTCCTCCGCCCCCCGCAGAGAAGCGCCTCTCCCGGGGCATCTCCCACGCCAGCTCCGCCATTGTCTCCCTGGCCCGGTCCCACGTGGCGGGCGAGTGCAGCAGCGAGCAGTTCCCCCTGGAGATGCCCATCTACACGTTCCAGCTGCCCGACCTGAGCGTGTACAGCGAGGACTTCAGGAGCTTCATCGAGCGAGACCTGATCGAGCAGGCCACCATGGTGGCTTTGGAGCAGGCGGGTGAGTGGCACCTCCCCCCGACACCCAGGCTGAGGCTCAGGGACCCTCAGCGCGACTCCCTGGTGGGACCCTGGGTGCTGGAACCAGCCGCCTGCTCTGAAGGCGGGCTCTGTGCCAGCCCAGCTGCTCTGGACGTAGGATCCGTGACCGCAGTGCTGAGGTCTCCCGAATTTTCGCTGTCCCTAGATACAGCCTGGCGAGGCCAGTCCCCCCCACCCCGCACCCACCCAGAGAGAACTCTGTGCTGCTCTGCCTAGCTTTTCCAGCCCCCAGGGGTGCGCAACAAACACAGACCACAGGCTTGGAGAAGAATAGGGGACCTACCACGTCTTGTGACACGCGCAGGGCATGTGACCTCCTGAGCCTCAGTTTCCCGTCTGCGAAGGTGGGAAAACGGGGCTGGCCTGGTGGAGCTGACCGTTCAGTGGCCCACCCGTGTGCCTCGCGTAGCTGATAGTCACTTGCCCTCCGTCCGCCTCCACGGCAAGGAAACAAACCTGCCTCCAGTCTATTCCTCTTCCAGGTTTCTCCCATCATCCTGACGAGGAAAGGGGTGCAGGAGCAAGCCCAGCTGGCCTCCCTTTGGGTAAAATTGTACAAAACCAGCGTCTAAAACAGAGGGAGGCTCGTCCTGAGACAGACAGCACACTCTCTCTCAGAGGTGTTCGCATTATAAATACTGACATCACGTGGCGGGAGCATCTCACACACACGTGGGAGGCTATGCCCTTGTTCTGAGGCCACCGTGCATCCCTGGGGGGAGGGTCCCGGTCAGCCTTGGGGGGAGGCTGTCAGTGTACTTGGGGAGTAGAAGAGGAGCCTCTGGCCAAGCCCAGGGAGAGAGGGGGTGTGAGACTGGCAGCCAGCGTGAGTGCTGCCCTGTCGGGGGCTGGGTACAGACATGACAGGAATTGTCCCCGCACTCTCAATGCCGTGGGAGACCAGAGAGGAGGATCCCAGGGTGCTATGCTCTTGACCTTGGTGGGCAGACCAGTCCTTCCCTACTAACCCTGGCAGGGAAGAACACTAGGGAAGTGAGGGAATCCTGTGAGGGGGCAGTAGGCCGGAAATGGGGAAGGTAGGAGACACCAGCAAAGGAGAGTCACGCCTGGAACTGGCCCCACAGGGACACTGCCACCATGGGGTCTGGCAAAGGGGCAAAAGGCCAGGGCGGTGGGGGAGAAGTGAAAGTGACCGGATGTAGCTAGATAACGAGGGTGGACCGACAGGAGGGGCCACTGGGAGGGGCCACAGTGGGAGGAGCAGGACCCCAAGAACGTCCCCGGGCATGCTGGTCGATGGAGGTGCCATGCAGAGACGCAGGGCCCTGGGCCAGGGGCGGGCATGGGGGCGCTGGAGAAGCCAGAAGGGCAGGCAGAGTCTTGGGTCCTGGAGACTGTTATAAAGCTGCTGGCCCATGGTACGTGTGAGTCTGGGGTTCCAGAGCAGCCTGGGCAATGTGGGGTGACTCCCAGGCAGCCATGAGCTCATCGTGGGGCTTCCCACCAGGCCCCCAACACAGCTGTGGACCAGGGGGTGAGCAGTCTGGAGCCCAAGTGCCACAATCCCACGGTGGGGGCAGGGGACAGGCAGAGACCCCACACAAGGCACGGGATTGCCCGGAGGAGGGGGACCCGTGGCCCTGGGTGGGTGGTGTCTCTCCAAAAGGGTCACCTTTCGGGCCAGAAGCCACTCCTCTTTCTCATAGAGAATGGTCACGTTTTATTTCCTCTGCCTAAGTGCCTGAGTGGGTGATGGGCAGAATGACATCTTATTTTAAGCCATGCAGTAACCATATGTCCCAAAGCTCGCGCTAACTGGCCCGATTTTCATGTATGAATCAGAAGAAAAGGCCAAATGACTAAGAGTTCCTCCCCCGGGAGCCCACCAGCCTCCCTTCGGGGGGCCGTCTCATTTCTCATTCTCTCCTTGGCGGGAGCTCAGGTTTCTGCTTATTCTTTAAATATTCACAGCGCCAGTTCCCATGTCTTCCCGGTTTCTCAGTGGCATCGTTGGGTGGGGAGCCTGAACGACCACCCTCCCAAAGACAGGCACTGGGGGCTCTGCCTTCACCTGGGGCATCCCTGTCTGGGCCCGGCTGCAGGCGTCAGAATAGCCCTGGGCCATCTGTGCTTGCGGGGAGGGGGCAGTGCTGCAGGGTACTGGGTCGTCCTCCCTGGGTGGGCGCCCGCTCACAGCCCCAGGATGCTCCAGCAGCCAACTGAGACCACTGAGCCTGGTCGCCCCCTCCCCGCCCCCACCACATAATCAGGTGTTGTCGTGATCCAATTGCCTTCCAACTGTGGCTGCATATGTAGGCTGGACTGAAACTTTGGAAATGATCAATTCCCCGTAAGACATCTGAACAGAAGAAAGCAATGCTTAGGGAAGATGCGCTGGTTGGAATAGCACTGATTCAGGGGCCTGGAGAGACCCTCCAGGTGTACCCAGTTCCCGGCAGAGGAAAGATGGCATCTAGCCGCGCTGGGGAGTTTTCAACCCTGCGGCTCCTCTCCTGGGTCCTGACAACTTCTGTTGTTTTTTTTCATTTTTATGACGGTTTATTTGAGCCAAGCTGACGACATATGGTAGGGAGCAAGATCTCAAGTCTTCCCTGGTTTTTTTTTCAACGTTTTTTAACAAATGCATTGTTTTTCAGGGTAAGCACTGTTGGGCTCTCCTTGACGTGGTGGGTGTCTCTCCTGACGAGCCTGCTTTGACGTCAAGTGAAGATTTTTAAGTCCCTTCTTCTCCTGGCTTGAAAGTGATACACTCTTCCCATTTCCGAGAGGTTACCCTATCAAGTAGAAAGTTCATATGAAGCCCATCTCAGATCTCAGGCTAATCAATACCTTGGCCTACGCCCAGACAATACAGGGACCTGCACGTGTTTTCATTTCTCTCACGTTTCCCTCCTGATTTACGTTGTCATTTATTTTAGTTGTGTCCTTTCAATCAAGTTAGATAGTATTACTAAAGGTTTTATTTTTAGAGAGAGGGAAAGGGAGAAAGAGAGGGAGGGAGAAACATCAGTGTGTGGTTGTCTCTCGTGCGCCCCCTACTGGGGACCTGGCCCGCAACCCAGGCATGTGCCCTGACTGGGAATCGAACCAGCGACCCTTTGGTTCGCAGGCTGGTGCTTAATCCACTGAGCCACAGCAGCCTGGTAGAATTTGTTTTTTGGCTTTTATTCCTCTGCTAAAGCCCAGTCTAGAAGAGACCAGTTTCCCTCTCAATTTCTTTGCCAGTAGGACAGTTATTTCCAATCCTCACTCTCAGGGGGTAGTTTTTGAGAGTCCAAACTGTATGTGGAGGGAGAGGGGTCCCTGGTTCCAATGCTCCACATCACAGGTTCTTGGGGCCTTTTTCCTGGTTTTCTGGGAGGAAGGGGGGAGAGCAGGAAATCACACGGGGTCAGTGTGGAGACAGAGGCAGAGGGATGAGCCCTGAGCACAGTGCCTGTCCTCCAGCATGTAATGCTATAAACAGCTTCTGTCTCCACGTTACCTGATGGGAAAGCTACCCAGTTCCTGAGGGCGCCCCTCTGGGCAGGGGGCACTGAAAGGGAGTTGCAACTTGATCTCTAGTTTTGGGGGGGGGTTTACACTGAAAGGAACAAGCCGAAGCAACTAGAACAGAGGGGTGACATTTGCTTGGTGTTGAGTGATAAGACTCTGGATCTGACTTAAATCTCACATTTTAGCACACCTTCTCTGCCAGCTGGCTGTTAGGTGCAGGGGCGGGGGGGGCGCTGACCCGTAACTGCCAGACAGAGGCAGAATGGCAGGTTTCCCACTCGGCTGTGGACACTGGTTGTGGGATGATGGGCTTCTTGGCACTGCTGGGCGGGGGCGGGGCGGGTGCCTCATCACCCTCAGACGGGCGTGATGCATTCTCCATGGACAGGCCTGGCTGTGCTCTCAGCCCCCTCTAACATCACCTGGCAGAGGGGGCCCGGGTGGGGAGTGACTCCTTGCGGCCTGGTAAGGACAGAAGTCTCCCCTCCCCACTCGGCCTTGGCAGGAGTGGTGACAGGATTCCAGCTTTTTCTGTGCTGTTCGGCCGGAATCAAGCAGGGTCTGTCTACGCCATTGCTGTCTGGCCAAGCTGCCCCTTTTCATGGAGTTCTGATTTTCTGCCCTCACTGGCATTTTGCGGTTTCCAGCCTCTGCAGTACGCGGCCTGAGATTTGTGCAGCAAAGCAAAACTCCAGCCCCGACCGGCATGGCTCAGTGGGTTGGAGCGTTGTCCTGCAAAGCAAAAAGTCGCCGGTTCAATTCCCAGTCAGGGCACATGCCTGGGTCGCAGGTCAGGTCCCGGGTTGGGCACCGACAGATAATGAATCTGTATTTGTCTCTCACACCGATGTTCCTCTCCCTCTCTTTCTCCCTCCCTTCCCCTTTCTCTAAAAAATAAATAAATAAAATCTTTCAAAAGGAAGAAAAGAATCTCCAGGGAGCCTGCCTCCGACATTCCAGCCCAGGCTGACTTCTCTCCACCTCTCAGTCTGCTATGCCCTTTTATACACAGTGCCCGAGATTGTTCCTTGTGCGTAGCTAGACGAGTGGGGAAAATATGTCTATCTTCCCAGAAGTGGCAGTCTCAAGATGTGTTAGTGAAGTTTATCCCGACTCCACCAAAGCCGCTATCATGGTCTTGATGGATGAAATTAAACATCAACCATACTTTCCAAGGTTATATGGGCAGCAACGAAGAAGGGCGATTCAGGGGGGAAAATAACTTTCAGGAGGGGAGCTTTCCACAAAAATAGCTTTGTGGAAGGGAATCACACAAGAGAACGTTCACATTCTGTGTGAAGTACGTCCCCAGCTCCCAGGAGAGAAAGCCTTGGTGTTGAGTGCTCTAATCCTCTTGCTAATTGCTGGGTCCGACCATCTGGTGGTGCCTTGGAAAGGAAAGAAAGTCTACACGTTATTTAAGAAAAAGCAGCCATAATGCCCGATCTTCCCACCGAGGCTCCCAAACACCCCGCAGACACTCCCCCTGCCGATGCTGGTGCTGACTTCACAAACCCACGGCGGCCCCGCCTGCCGTGGGACTCTGGTCTGAAGGGATCTTCCGTTCCAGGTCGCCTGAACTGGTGGTCCGCCGTGTGCACCAGCTGCAAGCGGCTTCTTCCTCTGGCCACGACGGGGGATGGGAACTGCCTCCTACATGCCGCCTCGCTGGGTAAGCTCCACAGCATGGACGGAGGGTGTCTCCGCCGCAGGCCCGCTCTGGGCATTGGGAGAGGACAGACGCGTGTTGAGTAGAGCCACGTGCATCACTGTCATCTGGATGAGTTCCCAGCAATCCCAGCTCTCCTTGTCAAGTACCTGGCAGGTTTGGGGGAGGGGGGGTGGGTGGGCATAGAAAACACAGGAGAAAAGACCTGTCATGATAGGAGGCCTGGGTGGGGCTGCAGAGATGGGAAATAGCAATGGTGATCTGGAGAAATCCAAGGGGACTTCCTGGAGGAGGTGGGTTTTTTTTGTTTTTTGTTTGTTTTACTGAGACTTGAAGAACTTGGAGGAGTATAAACAAGGGCATCCCAGGCAGGGAGACCACATAGGCAGGAATTCACAGGGCAGGTGGAAGCAGGGCTGAGCTCAGTCGGGCTCACACCAGAAGTTTGGGGAGCAGTGCATGAGGTTGGATTGGTTTGGGGCCACTGTACTGAGTACAGTCGATGCACTTGGACTGACAGACAGACAGATAGACATAAGTGCTGCAGGATAACCCGCACCATCAGAATACACAGTGGAGAGGTTGGCAGCCTCTTCTAGCAGAGGGGTGAGCTTCCTGGTTGCCAAGAGGCACGCCAGCAGGTGCACGCACTGGCCGGAAGCTCAGTGATCCCTTGCAGGCTCAGCCACACATGCATAAGGGCCAATCAGTGTTAACAGGCAGCACCGCTGGTACCAGGGATCCTGGCGTCAGGGTCGGTTGCACCCATCAGTCCTGAAGGGCAGGGTCCAGGGTCTCTCTCTCTGGGGACAGGGC
Source organism: Macrotus californicus (assembly GCA_007922815.1). NCBI lineage: Eukaryota > Metazoa > Chordata > Mammalia > Chiroptera > Phyllostomidae > Macrotus > Macrotus californicus. Next base: position 192,081 of record VMDR010000395.1, on the reverse strand, counting down.
CCTCAGACAAGAGGGTCCTTACTGGTCAGACTCACCTGCCCAGGTATCCACAGTCACCTCTGTAGCCCTGAGCAAGGGCAGGCCCCAGACCTCCCATCACCTGTAGAGAGGCCTGTTCAGCAGGAGGAGGGCTGAGGTGACACCTGAGAAGACTCAGAGAGGACACACAGGGTCTGGAGGGGCTGTGGGAGGCTCAGAGGAGCAGGGGTCCCAGGACTGGAGGAGCAGCCCACGTTGCCCAGGCTTGGGGGGGGCGCTCTGGGGAGACTAAGGCACCACCTACCTGCTCAGTTCCCATTCAGAACTAACCTGTTCCTGTCACCATGCTGCCGTTGTAAAAGGCTTCCACATTCATGGTGGAAAAACTAAACAAAATGCAAAAACCACCCCCACCACCGCTGACAATGAATGGCCTCTGTTACCATGTTGGTGTATTGCCCTCTAGTCTGTTTTCTGTCTTTCCAGTGGAATTTCAATCATGTTCACAGCTTAGAACCACGTTTTTCCCTTAAAATTCTGTCATGAATTTTCCATGCTCTTATCCTCCCAAAACACGCGATATTTCACCAGAATGTATTAACATGCCCCTGCCAGGGGACCCGTTCCCCTTTGTCCCGTGTAAAACCTGGGGAAAGAACGTGAAAGAGAAGTGTCCCTTCTGTGTGTCCCCCCCAGCCTCGCTGCAAAGCCCTTGTCCTTCAGAGGCCGAAGCATGTGGGGGGCTCTGTCCCCACCCGCAGCACGGACACCACATGTCACTGGGGTCTTGTCTGGTTTGCCTTCGTCACCGCTGGCACCGCCCCCACAGCCCGGGAGGCAGCCTGCTTCTCGGGAGGCTGAGACGCGCCGGGGCTGCAGGCCCACCCTAGATGAAGCTGAGGTCTGACTAGGAGCCTCACTCAGGGAGCCATGTCATCTACTTGTCCCCACAGGCGATCTCTGTCTCAAACCCAGGACTTGAACAGTGCACGTTAGGCCCTTCAAGGCAAACCTGAGGGACCGAGAGTGTCTGGCCAAGGGTTTGGGAGAGGCATCGCCTGATGTCACTTGCTTTTGTTTCTCTAAGAAGGGGACGTGTTCCTTCACCACCCTGCTCACGTGGACAGGGAACGGCAGGACAAGAGCAGAGGGCAGCTGCTGGCTGGTCACGAGAACTGCGGTGGCCAAGGAGTTAGCTTTGTGCGGGCAGACGCGGGAGGTGTGCCCGAAAGGCGCGGTGGCTTGAGTCACCTCCCGCTCGCCCAGCCCCCTCAGTCCTGTCTCTGCTCCCCGCCACAGGGATGTGGGGTTTCCACGACCGGGACCTGGTTTTGCGGAAAGCTCTCTACACCATGATGAGGACGGGGGCCGAGAGGGAAGCCCTGAAACGGCGGTGGAGGTGGCAGCAGACACAGCAGAACAAGGAGGTGGGTACCCGCCAGCACGCCCAGGCCGGGGCCCCACCAGGTGCAGCCATGGGCCACGGGGAGTCTGGAGCCCCGTCCCAAGGCCAAGTCCATCTGGGAGGTCAGGCAGAGGAGCTCAGACCCCAGCACACAGTGACCATGCATCTACTCACCTCGCCTGCTTATGAAAACCCACCACCTTCGCCCCCAAAGGTCACCTATGTCAGATCCCTGCTGGGGGCAGCGTGAAGGTCAGGTGCAGCTACAGAGGGGTGCCGGCCCAGCCCACGGCCCACGGCCCCAACCCCGTGTGTGCTCGGTCAGAGACTCCCAGTAGTCCTGGCCACGTGAACACGGGCACGTGGCTGTCCCTGGAAGGAGGACCTGCTGACCGTCTGATGGGAGTCCTGTAGACTTCTTAACGGTCGGCCCAGGCCTGGTGCACGTACAGGTCGCCCCTGGGAACGACCCTTGGTGCGGGGTGGACACCCAATAGCATTGAAATCAGAGACTGAGGGCTCGGGAAAATATCGTCCATAGCAAACGGGGGACAGTCGGTGGCCACTAACACGCGCGCCTGGCCTGGGTCCTGCTGGGGCTCGCGCAGCGCCAGGAGGCTGACTCGGCCGGGGAGGGTGCGGGCCCCGGGCCTGACCCCGCGTCCCTGTGCCAGTCAGGGCTGGTGTACACGGAAGACGAGTGGGAGCGGGAGTGGACGGAGCTGCTGAAGCTGGCCTCCAGCGAGCCACGCACCCACTTCAGCAAGAACAGCGGCACGAGCGGGGGGTAAGTGCGGCCCCGGGGCCCTCGGAGGTGGTGTTCGGGAGCACACGGGCCCTCGAGATGCGGTGGGGCACAGAAACTCCGGCCTCCCGGTGGCAGATTTGACTCAAGGATGCAGGGGAGGGCTGTGGGCAGTGGCTGGACGCCTCCTAGACACTTGGGGAGTGTGCCCCGCCCCACACGCCTGTCACCCCGAGCTCCACTTGCTGAGCCCCGCGTTCCTTGGAGCTCCTCACACCATGTCACGGGCGGCGGCGGCAGTGGGGAGGGCACCCGGGGCGCAGCCAGGCTTTGGACATGGTACACAGCCGTGGCCCTGGCCGTCCACAGGGCTCTGACACCTCAGGCTGCCCAGTTTCAGGCTTTTCCCAACTAAATACCTCATTTCTGGCTTTGAGAAGGCACCCTGAGAGCAAAAGCTGGTGCAGCGAGCCCAGCGTCTCCCAGATGCGCTGCGGGCCGAGAGGTGTTGCCATGGCGCCGGCGTAGCCAAAGGCTCGTTTCGGCGGATGCGCGGGGCGCCCCAGCGCAGGGACGCGAGCAGCCTGAGGGCGGCCACGGGGCTTTGGGGCCGGACTTTATTTTTTATTTTATTGATTTTTAGAGAGAGAGAGAGGAAGGGAAGGGGGAAGAGAGAGAAATTGAGAAAGAAAGAAATACCGGTTTGTTGTCCCACTTACGGATTCATTCATTGGTGGATTCTTATACGTGCCCTGACCAAGAATTGAACCTGCAACCTTGGTGTATCAGGACGACGCTATAACCAGCTGAGCTGCCCTGCCAGGGCTGGTTTATACTTTTTGAAGCTGTCCCCCCTAGAGGAAGTCTCGGCCAACCGCAGGAGAGCATAGGTTCTGACCCCAGGAACCCCCAGAAACGATGGGTGCCCGAGGACAGCCGCTCTGCAGTGTGGCCTGGCCGGCTCTCAGGCCTTTGTTCCAAGGAATTCAAGTCCTTGGCCGAGGGCTGTGTGTGCAGGGCTGTGTCCCCACATCACCCCACTGGGTCTCCATACAAGGGCACAGGCTGGGGATGGTCTGAGCAGCCCGGGCGGACGGTCAGTCACGTCCTGTCCTCCTGCTCTGGGGACTAAAATCCAGGCAGCCTGCTTGCCGCCCTCTCCCATGGGCAGGTTTCCTAGGAAGCCCCTCAGACCTTGGTGGCCGGGGTCCCCATTGGCCTGTTGGACGAGCCTGGGCTTACCAGAGCCCTGATAGGTAAGGCTTTGGGCAAAGTGCTAGGACCAAAGGGAAGCCTCCCTCCCTCCGGCCCCTGCTGCCTCTTCCATCATCACCCCAGGGAGCCGGCCCCCATGGTCCACATGCTCCGAGTGGACTGCCTCTGCCTCCAGCAGGACCCCGTCTGCTGAGACCACACCCCCAGACTGGAGGCCTGTGTGTTTGTCCTTAGCAGGGGCCATGGGAGGCAGATGCCCTAGGTAGGGGGGGCCAGGGGCGTGCTGGCCAGGGTTGGTAGAGGTCTGATCTGAGGGAGGTGTCCTGCCTTCAACCCCCTCCTTTCAGCCAGCCCAGTGACAGCATCCCCTTGCTTTGCTCTGCCCCCAGCGCGGACAACCCTGAGGACCCGGTGTATGAGAGCCTCGAAGAGTTCCACGTCTTCGTGCTGGCCCACATACTGAGAAGGCCCATCGTTGTGGTGGCAGACACGATGCTGAGGGACTCGGGCGGGGAAGGTGAGTTCGTACAAAAGAAAACAGGAAAGCGCGGCATCCCCGCCGAGCGGGACCGGCAGGCCGGGCGGAGCGCCCAGGAGGCCAGCTCGCCTTGCTCTGCCTGGACAAAGATTGTGTAATTTCTCCCCGTTTCTTCACCACCATGCACGCTCCCATCCCCTCCCAGAGGACAGGGCGATCGCTCTGGGCTCTCCGTTCACCCAGCGTGTCACCAGCAGGTGACATTTGGCCCAGAGAGGGTGGAGACTAAACCCCGGTGCCTGTGTCCTCACCACACGGGCACACAGCCCGCCCCCTGTCCAGCTAGTGCGGGCCTGGTCCCAGGGCCCGGCCTCTCCTGGCCCCTCCCTCCCCACTCAGGCTCCAGCGTTAAAGAGAAAAAAGGGAGACAGAAGCCGAGCCGTCAGCGGGCAGGGCTGCGGTGGAAAGGGCAGGAACCACAGCCCCTTTGCCTGGGCCTCTCCCGGGGCCCTCACCACAGCCCCCCACCCCGGGGTGGCGACTGCCCTCCCGCCTGACAGACAGGAAGCTGAAGCCCCTCCACTAAGGCCTGGGAGGAACAGGGTCCGCCTGCGTGCCCGCCCGCCCGCTCCACGCACCGTCGCCCTTGTCTGTGTCCGCAGCCTTCGCGCCCATCCCGTTCGGCGGGATCTACCTGCCGCTGGAGGTGCCCCCCAACAGGTGCCACTGCTCGCCTCTGGTCCTCGCCTACGACCAGGCGCACTTCTCTGCCCTCGTGTCCATGGAGCAGAGAGACCAGCAGAGAGAACAAGGTACGACGCCGTCCGCAGTCGGCGCCATAGACAGACGGTGCGCAGGGCGGGGCGGGGCGGGGCGGGCACAGCAGGGACGGGGCGAGCGGACAGGGACCGTCCGTGGGAAGCACGCGCTGCGCATGCGCACTCAGCAGCGACGAGTTGTGCGTGAAACTACGACAGATACGCATATAAGTGTCGTCACTGAAAATAACAGTGTTCGTGGGGGGGAGGGGCAAGGGTCGGTTGAGTGATCGTGTGTTAAACACCTTTGCGACGGGGTTTGCAGGGACCGCATCCCTGCCTTGGGGGGACCTTACCCCCCTGAGGGGGCACACAGGCCACCCCTGTACCAGGCAGGATGCGCCGCCCCAGGTAGGCATGAGCTCCATTCAGGGGCAGCGCGATTATTCCAATTCAGAAGAACAGACAGACAAACAGATGCAACCCAGAAGCAGCTTAGAGGTAGTTTCGGAGGCTGTGCGTGCTGCTGGGAGACGGGTACCAGGGACGGAGCGCCCCGAGCTGAGCGCTGGGCTGCGGAGGGGTATGGCTGGCGTGTGTGAGCAAGGGTGGCGCGCTGTGACCTCCTAGCCTGTCCGTCTATCTGTCAGCAGGAGCAGCAGCACCTACTACCTGGGCCCAGAGCCCCTCTGCCTTGTTCCCCTCGCCCCTCCCTGTCTCCTCTTCTGTCCCTTTCCTTCCTGCCTGCCCAGTGTCCCCATGGGGTCACTTCTCATTTGACATGCTCTAGGACCTCACCACTTAATTATAAAGTGACCGCCCCCAGGGATAGTCCCTCCAGGCAACCAGCTACCCAGGTGTCCCTTAGGCCAGGCAAGTTGACGCTTCACATTAACCCTCGGAGTTTCTGCTGGTAGCGGTCCATCCAGTGCTGTGTCCTCTCACTGGGTGACACTCTTTCTTCGCTGATTTGGTAACAATTTGAGCTGAGTTCTCTCTGGCGCCTGGCCCAAGCCTGCCCCCACTGAGGTCATGCCTGTCTCTCCTCGGAGGTGCCCCTTCCCTTCACGTGCGGGCTGGCTGGTTGCCCTGTGATGTCAGCACGCGGAGGGTCACCGGGGACTCGCAAATGTGCCAGTCGTCTGGCTTCTGCCGGCTGCTGTGAGGGTAGTTCAGTGCTCCGCCAGCCCGTCACATCCCAAGCAGAGACCAGAAATCCCAGTCTTGTCTGGAAAATGAGCCCTTGAAATATGTCCAGACTAGTTTCAGACGGGCCCGTGTATTTCCTGGTTAAAAGATAGGAGCCTTTCCAAAATTAAAAGAAGTAATAATAATGAGCCCCGGCCGGGGTGGGTTGGTTGGTTGGAACTTTGTCCTGTAAACCGAAAGGTCGCAGGCTCGATTCCTGCTCGGGGCGCATGCCCGGGTTGCAGGTTCGATCTGCAACAACCAAGGGATGTTTCCCTCTCACATCGATGTTGCTCTCCCTCTCTCTCCCCCTTGCTTCCTCTCCCTAAAAAAGTGAAACGAATATAACCAATATAAGATGGTATACCAACTATACTTAAGCTAAAAAGTTTGCCATCGTCTATTTGGAAAGGCACTTGCTATTCCCACGTTTTGCCAGCAGAGGGCGAATCCCTGCCTCGCCTCTCACCGGGGAGGCCCGGTTTCCCAAGGGGAAGAATGGGTGGTGGGAGAGGCAGAGGCACCCGCAGCCGCTGTTGCTGGCGGGAAGGATTGTTCTGGAAGGCTTCCCGGTGTATTCTGCGGCCCCAGCCCTCAGCACGGGCCACAGCTGCACCCTCTGTGGAGAAGACGCCTGCCTTTAGCCCCTGGGCGTCTCTCCTGATTGCTTCGCTGGGCACCTGGCCTTCCTCTCCCTAAGATCCAGACTGAGAGGCTGCTGGGCCTCACTATGTTGTCAGGGTCTGGCCCCTTCAGGTGACCCTGAGCTTCAGCTCACCGGGGGTCAACCCAGGAGGCCATGACAGGAAGATGAGGCTGAGGGGTTCGTCTCCTCCAAGGGAGGAGTCAGGAGTCCACCCCTGCCGTCCTCAGCAGGCACACGACGGGGGCAGGGGGAGGCCAGCGACCCCTAACCACACGGCACAGAGCGTCCGCTCACCCCCCACGGGCACCTCTCCTGCCCTCCATGCTGGGTGCTGCCGACCTCTCCCCTGGCAATGGGGTGGACAGCCAGGCCCAAATTGCCCAGGATGCACCCACAGACACTGCTTGGAACAGATTATTGTTTTAGACCAACCGTTTCCAGATTTTCCTGCTTTTGAGAACCACGAGGGATGTTTGCTTGGACCCTCTTCCCCGGGGGACACTGGTCTGGCCGTCTGGAGGTGGGGGGCTGGCAGCTGCGCTCACAAGGGCCCAGGGAGGGGACCTCTGTGGCCCTTAACCCCGCCCGAGGGTGGGGAGCCAGGCCAACCTCCGCCCGTTGACATGGCGATGCGTGGAGCCAGGGGACCGGCTTCTGGGAGGCCAGTCCGGAGCCAGCCTGCAGCCCAGGAAGGGCTCCCGTGCGTGGCAGCCAGATCAAGGCAGCCTGAGCCGCCCCTGGCCTCCCAGCCGGATTGAGCAGGGAAGACCCGAGCAAAGCTCTTTCCCTTCGTGGGTGGTGTGGGGGTGCGGACCACTCCCGCTCCCATTTCCTCCTCAGCAACACCAGAGGGCAGTGTTGAGTCAGTTTGAGGGGAATGGAAGGGGCCTTGGGACTTGGATTCTGTTTGTTTGCCTTTTGTTCTTGCCTCCGCACCCTTGTCCTGGCTCAAGGGAAGGGGGGTGGCACCTGGCTCAGGGCCAGCCCTGCGGGGGAGGGGAGTGAGGAGGAGAAGGCAGGCCCAGGGCAGGGGTGGAGCGTGGGGGCTCCCTGGCCCCACGGGCTGGTGGTGCTAAAGAAAAGCAGGAAGCACTGGCCGCCAGGGGAGGGGCTGGAGAGGGGCCCTCCCGTGCGGGCTTCGCCCTGGAGCAGAGCGAGGGAGAAACAGCCTCGGCCCGGGACTGGCGGTCTCAGCCCACTTCACTTCTGTACAGGCGGCTGGCTGCATCTGCTCCCCAGGAGGGTGGGACAGCAGAGTGGGAGCTGGGCAGAGGCCCCAGCACGACCAGCTGCTCCACATGGGGGTGCCCTGGTATCTGCCTGCACCGGGGCAGGCCCCTGCAGCGCTGTCCCCACCAGGCAGACACAGACGCAGACGTGGGGCCAGGAGCCAGGACGCCCTCTCTAGCCGGAGCCGCAGCTGGCCCAGTCCCAGCCCCTGGCTGTGCTGCTCCAAGGGGGACCCACAGCGGCGGCGGGGGATGGGGGTTGCTGTCTGCCCAACTTCCTGCTCTGGTCCCGGTCCCCACTCCCTAACAACAGGAATGTATGTGACACCAGGGAGCGTCTCTCACCGGGTCCCGCAGCTGCTCCGAAGCTCCTAGCAGATCCCAGGCAAAGCTCCATGTACCCTACTCCGCCCCAGCCTTTCTCAGGGGCCAACACTCGCCCCAGCTTCGGTGCCGCTCAGGAGGGTGTGTGATGAATCAATCCCCACCCCCCTTCCCCTGGCTCCTGTCTCTCTTCACTGCAGTCTTCACCTGCCTATCACCTCCGCCAAAGTCCCCCTCCTGACCGGCCTCCCACAGCCTGCTGCTGCTTATCGCTCCCCGACACACCGTGACGGTGACGTGTCTGTCACGGCTCATTCTGCGCCGACACAGCACGAGAGCCCCCGGTAGGCAGCCACCATGGCGGCTCCCTGCACTGATGCAGATGTGCATGAAACCCACACGAGGCACACAGGCGGCCTGGGACCTTCTCTAGGAGGAAGCGGAGGGCCAGGCACCAGGCCGCCCTGGCCTGCTAGGGGGCCATGCACAGTGTGTTGAGCCCACGGGGGTCTTTCCTCAGAAAGAGCAGAAGCAGTAACAGCGTTTCCCTGTCTGCGGACAGACCCCAGTCCTTCGCAGAGTCCCCGCAGTGGCTGCGACTCCTCTCCAGACCCACCACAAATCACGAAATCTACCCTGGCCGTAGTCCATGTGTGTCTGTGTAAGGGACTCGACACCACTGCTAAGGGATTCTTTTTGTTCCCGATTCCCCCCAGGAGAGGAATAAACGTGCCCACTCAGAAAAGAGACCGTGGGCAAGCGCAACACAAACTTGTGGAGATCGGAGCGCTCTGCGCCAAGTAGGGAGCGGAACTAACTACGAGCCGTGTGCGGGGGCCCTGGAAAAGCCAGGGAGCTGGCGTGGGGGTTCTGTGGTCTTGCCACTCCGCCTGGCTGCAGGTGTCGTGTGGGTCCCCGTGGCTTTCCTGAACCACGGGGACACCTGGTCTTGGAGTCCCTTCCCCAGGTCCCCTGGGGCTGCTCGAGGGAATCGCCGTGGGCCACCTAGCACCACGGCTCTCTCCTCTGTTCCAGCCGTGATCCCACTGACGGATTCCGAGCACAAGCTGCTGCCCCTGCACTTCGCCGTGGACCCCGGGAAGGACTGGGAATGGGGGAAAGACGACAAGGACAACGCCCGGCTGGCCCAGTAAGCCCCTGCCCCACCTCCCCTCCCCCAGCACCCGCCCCTGCCCGGACATCTGGCGAGCCGGAGGGCGGGTTTCACCGGCATCTTCTCTCGCCAGCCTCATCCTGTCGCTGGAAGCCAAGCTGAACCTCCTGCACAGCTACATGAATGTCACGTGGATCCGGATCCCCTCGGAGACCCGGGTGAGCCTGGCGCCTTGCGTGGGGAATGCGCCCAGCCCTGCCCCCCCCCCCCCCCCCGTCCCAGCCTGCAACTGGGCCCGAGGCTCCGGCGGGACGAAGCCCCGGGGTCCCTGTACCTGTGTGTGCATGGACGCACACTCCGTTGGGGGCTCTTTTGCCCCCTATTTTCTCGAAGCACCCCCCCTTCTACCCTCTGAGTGAGACCTCCAGCCGCCCCAGAGAGGATGGGAGGAGGGCAGTGAGGGCTGGCTCTCAGTGACCTGGCTGCAGGAGGGTCACCCCTCTCTGGGACCTGCTTTGTGAGGGGGAGCAAAAATAAAGTGGGGAGGGATGGTCCTTCTTTCAGGCTCTGCCCCTGGAGCCAAGAGCATCGGTTGGTTCTTGCACGCGGCGATGCTCCCGCAGAATCCCTCCTCACCTGGGAAGGAGCCTCCGAAAGGCAGCCGGTGGTGTCGCCCGTCCTGGGAGCCCTCTCTCCTTTCCCAGGCTGTCCCCTACCCTGGGCTCGGCTGCCAGCGGGCCTCCTGCAGGGTCCCCTCGGAGATGCTTCCACACTGCTCTGAGCCTGGCCCCACCCAGGGGCCTTTTCGGGGGATGGTACCGTCTTCCCTGTTGGGCCCAGGTCCTATTTCAAAATCCTTCTCAACTCCGCTCTCCACCCTGCCTATCTGAGAAAGGGCCCCTTAGGCGACTGGGCATCACTGAGATGGGGGGGGATGTTTGTTCCAAGACCCAGAGAATGAGGTTCTGAGGGCAAGGTGTCTGTCCCCTGCCTGGAGGGAACAGCAAAGATGCCTTTGTAGGACAGACGCCTACAGGTGCGGGTGACCTGCCGCCCTCACCGGAAGGCCTCTGTCTGTACCAAGAGGCCGGCCTGGGACCTGCTGCCCCTGTGTCTGGGCCAGGGGAGCCTCGTCAGGGCTGCAAGGCCAGAGTCTGGGCTGGGATTCCTCTCTCAAGCGTGCAGAGGCTCTGGGGATTGGAGCCAGGGGCACCTTGCCCAAAGCACCCGGCTCGGGGTTCCAGGCTACCTGCAGCAGCTTGGATTCACCCGAGAGGCCATCGGGATTGGGACAGACAGCGGAGGGCTGCATCGGAGCAGCGCTGGGGCGGGGGCAGGGTGTGTCTGGGCGGGCCCCAGGTGGAGCCGGCTCCTCTCTGACCTCTCTCCCTCCCCGCCCTCCCTGTCCCCGCACAGGCCCCGCTGGCGCAGCCGGAATCCCCAACGGCCTCCGCGGGAGAGGACGTGCAGTCCCTGGCCGACTCGCTGGACTCGGACCGCGACTCGGTGTGCAGCAATTCCAACAGCAATAATGGCAAGAGTGGCAAGGACAAGGAGAAGGAGAAGCAGCGCAAGGAGAAGGACAAGACCCGCGCGGACTCCGTGGCCAACAAGCTGGGCAGCTTCAGCAAGACGCTGGGCATCAAGCTGAAGAAGAACATGGGCGGCCTGGGCGGCCTGGTGCACGGCAAGATGGGCCGCGCCAACGCCGCCAACGGCAAGAACGGCGACGCGCCCGAGCGCGCCAAGGACAAGAAGGCCAAGTCGCGCAAGGGCAGCAAGGAGGAGTCGGGCGCGTCTGCGAGCACGTCGCCGTCGGAGAAGACCACGCCGTCGCCCACGGACAAGGCGGTGGGCGCGTCGCCGGCGGACAAGGGCGGCGGGCCGCGGGGCGACTCCTGGAAGTACAGCACGGACGTGAAGCTGAGCCTCAACATCCTGCGCGCCGCCATGCAGGGCGAGCGCAAGTTCATTTTCGCGGGCCTGCTGCTCACCAGCCACCGGCACCAGTTCCACGAGGAGATGATCGGCTACTATCTGACCAGCGCGCAGGAGCGCTTCAGCGCCGAGCAGGAGCAGCGGCGCCGCGATGCCGCCACCGCTGCCGCCACCGCTGCCGCCGCCACGGCCAAGCGGCCGCCACGCCGGCCGGAAGCCGAGGGCGCGCCGGGCTCCGAGCGCGCCTCGCCGGGCCCTCCGGCCGGGCCGCCCACGCAGCTGGTGCTCAAGTTCAAGGAGCGCCCGAGCCCCGGGCCGGCGGCGGGCACACGGGCGGCGCGGGCAGCGGCGGGCGGCTCGGCCTCCCCGGGCCCCGGCGGCGGCGGGCGGCGCTCTGGTGCCAGCGGACCAGCTCCCGGGCGCAGCCCCCCGGCGCGCCAGAGTGTCATCCACGTGCAGACGGCGGGCACGCGGGACGAGGCGTGTGCCCCGGCCGTGGGCGCGCTGCGGCCGTGCGCCACGTACCCGCAGCAGAACCGCTCGCTGTCTTCGCAGAGCTACAGCCCGGCGCGCGCTGCCGCCCTGCGCACGGTCAACACGGTGGAGTCGCTGGCGCGCGCCGTGCCAGGGGCCCTGGCCAGCGCGGCGGGGGCGGCCGGCGCGGCCGAGCCCAAGTCGCAGACCTACACCAACGGCTTCGGGGCCACGCGCGACGGCCTGGAGTTTGCCGACGCCGACGCGCCGGCCGCGCGCTGGAACGGTGAGTGTGGCCGCGGCGGGCCCGGCCCCGCGCAGCGGCGCTGCCAGCGCGAGAACTGCGCCTTCTACGGGCGCGCCGAGACCGAGCACTTCTGCTCCTACTGCTACCGGGAGGAGCTGCGGCGGCGGCGCGAGGCTCGCGGGGCCCGGCCCTGAGCTCGCGCCCCCGGCGGCTCGCCCAGGGAAGGACTGCTTTCCATTCTGTCGGTGTCTTTTTTACGTGCCCTGGTCACCCGGAAGGCCGGCGACCCCGTGTCAGTGCCGTGTGCGTGTTTGCTCAAACGTTCCTACTGGTGCCTGAACCTCCACTGACGCCACTCAGGTAGTAACCGGTAGGGGACGAGCCCTACTGTCGGCAGCGGGTGTGCTAGCTAGCATCTGCCTCGTACCGTGGAAACTCATAGCCATTGCAAGAGTATTTTTGTTCCGAAATAAAGAAATTTGCAGCCCTTTGTTTTTAGAAGGGAGTGTTTTACATGCTTTTTTTTTTTTTTTTTCCTTCCCTTAACCCAGCAACTAACCTCTTCCATGTGGCGGTCACACGCGTGCGCTCGGTGCCACCCAGGACTCAGAAGCTAAGGCGCTCGGCCTGGGGACTGCGGCGGCCCCTCTGCTGTGGGCGCCACCTGCTTCCCCTCCCCCTGGTCCCTGGAGGAGTGGAGGCACGTGGCCTCCCGCTGACGCCCTGGTGGTCCCTGAGGCCCGTTAGGAACATACGCGGCTCCATCTCATACGCAAAGCCTCCTCCCACAGGCCCCCGGCTCGAGCGACTCTCACACTGCCATCCAAGCCGCGCGCGTCGGTAGGCCGGGCACCGGACAACCTACCTCGCAGGGCGCGGTGAGGAGTAGCGACCGCCCCGGTGCCAGGCAGCTCACATGACAGGAGCTTTCTAAAGACACCTTGGACCCAAACAGCAAGGTCCTGAACTCGCTACTTGGAGCTGCCCCTATATGAGCAAAGATGCCAGCCTGCTCACACTTGTCCTTTGAAGGCACTTCTGACTGTGGACTGTCACGGCAGGGCCCCCAGGAAGTGGTGACCGGTGCCCTCTGGGGAGAGAGGCGAGGAATTGACCCTTTGGCCACTGTGTAAGACCCCACTAGGCTGCTTCGAAACCCAGCTGCGCCTCTTTCCGAAGGGAAGGAAGCCTACCCCGACCCCACCCACATCTGTCCGGGTCCAGCCAGGTACAGGGGCGCCACGCCCGTGGGCGGTCCCCTTCGCAGGCCAGGGACCACCCTGCCTGCCGGTGGCCCCATCTCACACTGAGCTGGCAGCCCCATCCCTGAGCCGTCCCTTTTTTTGGTGCCTCCTACATTTCTTGAGGAAAAACAAAAGGTGTCCTTAGTCACCCCGTTTTGCGCCGCAATATGCAGCCTCTTCTTTCCAAGATTACCTCTGGAGATCACGTTCTTGGTCAAGGGCACTGAGGAGTCAGCCCCGCCTCACTGAGGACAGCTCTTGTTTCCAAGGAATGCGGAGAAGATGGGGGAAATCCTCGCTAGCAAGAGAGTAACTTAAACCCTGGAAGGAGAACCTTAGGGGAGCCCCAAATAACCCCCAAACAGGAGCAAGTGCCCAGCTCCGCTGAGTGCACGCCCCCAAGGAAGGGCAGCAGGCAGATCATCTCCCTCTTCACTGGAGCCAGCTTCTCCTCCAGAAAGGATGCTCCCCTGGGGACATAAAGAGCAGCAAAAAATAATAATAATTATATATATATATATATATATATATATACATGGGGAGGGGATTTTTTTTACTTGTTTGAAGAATTATAATAAACTAATTTGAGTATCTCCTGTGAGTAATTCATTTTTGTTTCTTAATTATTCCACAGCACGTGGCGTTGTTTCGGTGATTCATTCCCGTTTTGCATAAGCACTTCCTGAAATCAAACAAAATGATTTATGAAATAGAATCTCTGAAGAAACTGATTGGAAGGTTTACTTTTCACGCCGAACGATACTTTCTGTGTGTGGTGATTACCAGCATCCACGTCCCCGATGCGACGGGGGTTTCTTTTGTTACTCAGAACAACGAAAAAAGAGTCATTTTTTTAAAAAATCTCTCATCGAGAGGGTCTGTGGCACAGCTTTGGGGACTGACCCGTCGTGTCACGCTCTGCCACCCGAAGCCATGGGGTCCCAAGCAGCGTTGCTTGGCGACACCGCTCAGTCTTAGAAGGTTGGAGCCGCCGACCTCCCAGTGCATCCCTGCACATTCCAAAGCCAGACCCGTCCGCACACAAAGCCAAGGGGGCATAGAGTAAATTCTTGCTCGTTTTTATTTTTATTTAGTGTAAAAACAGCCAACGAGAAATTTCCAAAACTAGCTATGTGAATATTGTACCTTTCTCGTGCTAAAAAGCAAAAACAAAAACAGGTTTTTTAAATAGGTAAGCTGAGAATAAAATCCATCCAATGTAATAAGAGAGGAAAACCTTCCAAATCAGGCGGTGTCATTTGTAGGTATCAGCAAATAATGGTCACCTGGCCTATGGCCTTGAAAGTCAATGTCACCTCCACGCCAACCTCATCTTATAGGTGTGCGGTAGATAAGAGCCTGAGAAGAAGCCACTGGCCACGTGGTAGGCTCCGCCTGCTCTGTGGGCCCCTCCCACCTGCGGGCTCCTCCCACCACGTGGGCCCCTCCCACCACGTGGGCCCCTCCCACCCACGGGCTCCTCCCACCATGTGGGCTCCTCCCACCCGCGGGCTCCTCCCCCACTTGGTCTCCTTCCATCTGCAGGCTCCTTCCACCACGTGCAAGACCCCTGACTTCTCAGCACAATCCCCAGTTGGCTCCACGTACCAGGGCACCCCTGGGTGCTGCTCCTGGCTGACACCGTAGGACTCAATCCACTTGTTTACAAAGCACTGTTTCCTTTTATGAGAGTGTCACGAATCCCCTGCACAAATAGCCCCCTCCGTGTGGCTCGGAGACCCCCTGTGGACTGGTCCCTGGTCAGGGGTCTCCTGAACTAAATTAGTTACCAGGCTGGGTGGGAATTAGTAGAAACTGCGCTGTTTACATGTGGGCGGAGAGGTCCCCTGATGTCCTTCTGTGACTTTCGGACCCTTTGTGGAGTGGGGAAGGGGAAGTGGATTATAGGCGCCGGGGAACAGGAAGGAAACCAGTCCCAATTCTAGAAAGGTCCATGCCTCACCTTCTGGCACATTCTGGACTGGGCTGTGTGGCCAGCCCTGCAGGTTGCCCACCTCCGCGAAATCTGATCTGGCCAAATGTCCCTGTCCAGGAAGGTCCAAGCGTTACAACAAGTTCCCGAAGCAGCCCAGATGCTTCTAAACCCGAGCAGAGGTTACCGGCATGACTTAGTTCCCATTTCCTGCCTGGGCATTCCCTGGGTATATGATGTATTTTACATTCTATATTGTTAAAGAAAGGTGTTTTTAGGTGTGTGCAGTCTGTAGATGTCATGCTACTTTCCATTGAAATTTCACAAGCCAAGTTGAAACTGTACTACAGAAATTATTTTTCTATTATTTTCAGAAGATGCCACAGAGTGCTACTTTCTGCCCTGACCTTGTCACAGAGCTGTCCCCTTGGAAAGGTGACTTTTGGGTGGGAGGGGCTGCTTTGCGGGCTCTGGGGGCTTGCATGCTTTTTGTGAGTTGTTCAGACCCCCCCCCCTCCCCAGCACGCGAGAACGTGTAAGTGTCTCTTCTTTTTTCATGGAGAGTGTAATTTTTCTGTCAGTCTTGGATTTCGGTATTCCACCTTTTCCTCGTCAATGAATACTGTGGACTTGCCCCGACTTGGGAGCACGGGAGGAGCCCCGAAACGTTTGAGTCTGTTCCCTTACAAAGTTGATGTTTTCCAAAGTGATTGAACTCATTTGTTCTGGCAGCGACAACAGGGACACACCTCGGGGCGTGAAAATCCTCAGTGCCCCTCCCACCGTGGCTCTGGCTTGGGGGGGTGGACCCTGGGGGCATGGCCACCGCCCCGCCCACCCGAGCATGGACAAGATTATTTTTCAAACTACTTCACAAAAAGAAACGTCACCGACCAAATTTACTGGGCGCAGCAAAAGTGGGATTACAGTTGTTCGTATGGAAAAGAATACAATAATAAATCATAATACAAGAATAAACTGTTTCGGGTACTCACAGCTGTAAACCTACCTTTGCCCCCCCTCTGCATCTCTTATTAGTTCAGAAAAGAGGGCAGTACCTGCCGGTGATGGGAAATTTGTGCGAGGGAGGAAAGGGGTTTTGCCAAACTCCCGCGTGGGAATCCCGCTCTTGATGTTTTGTGTTTAGGAGGAGCCGGCCGTGCGAGGGGACGGGAGCCACCCACACTCGGGGGCTTCTTCCTTTGTGACAGGCTCCTTTCCTCCTCCTTATGGTGTGGAGTTTCGCAAATGGTCTTCCCTGAGAGTTTCCCCTCCCCCTCTTCCTTTGAAATTCTTCTGATAAATTGAGAAAACATGTTCCCTGACTGAGCAAGCCCCACCTTGTCAGAACTCAGCCGGTGGGCTGCGGAGGTGGCCCGGGTCCGCTGTCACCAGAGGGCAGGCGCACCGGGGACAGGGCCCAGACGACGTGGTGGCTCTCTTGACACCAGGAAGCAGCCCCCCTCCTTCCAAAAAGCCTTAACATGGTGGCTCTGTGGAGTCCTCTGAGCACCGCCTTCCATTCAGGCCAGACTGTAAATAGTCCTTTCTGCTCGGAAAGGCCGGTTCTGACGTGCCCTCCAGGGCGGTGAGGGACACTCAGCTTCCTTCCCGGTTCATCCACGCCTTCCCCTCCCCACCCCCAGGCCACAGCATGTTTGAGCTGCCCTGACCCCGGGTGGGCCAGGCAGGGTCATCCCCGCAGGCAGGATGGTGAGTCCCCCCTCCACCCGTTCACCCTAGGAGGCCCCCCAGGCCGCGTGGAGGGTTTCCAGGGTACAATCTTTGGAAGACTGTCATGCTGACTCCAAGCAGCGTCCAAAATGCTCTGTTAACTGGTGCGCGGGAGACCCTTGCTCCACTCTGCACCCAGCGGAGCAGAGAGGGGGAGACAGCCCGCGCACACCCCTCAGGGACAACTGAGTGTGTCGTCTGGGCAGCGTGAACACTCGTCACTCGACGATCCAGCCTGACACACGCACGCCCAGGCACACAGCACAGACGCACTGAGCTTCCTCCAGGCACAGCCTGCAAGGGTCACACTTGCTGGTCACTAAGCAAAGCCATGTGTGCACATTGGCCTTTTCATGGTTTTATTCTTGTTAAAAAAAAAAAAAAAGGAAAAGAATAACAAAAAAAAAAATTAAAGTGGCAAAGGATTTAAGTAGGCATTTCTTCAAAAACAGAAAAAGAAAAATTTTTCCACGAACCCCTACTATGTCTATGTCAAAGGATACCCTTTGCCTCTACTTTTTCTAAAGGTTTTATTTATGTATTTTTAGAGAGAGAGGAAGAGAGGGGGAAAAAGAGAGAAACAGCAACGTGAGAGAGAAACATCCCTCGCCTTGACCTGGGATCGAACCCGCAGCCCCGGCATGTGCCCCCTGCCTGGGAATCGATGTGGCGAGCTTGTGCTTTGCAAAACCACGTCTGACTAGACTCCCCAGGAGTTTCTCTCCCTCTCTTTCTCCCTCTCTTCCCTTCTCTGAAAATAAATAAATAAAATACCTTAAAAAATAAAGTAAAATTGTTTTTTAAAAAAATTTAATACATTTGTCAGCATTGGCTGTCCTGGTCCCTCGCGGATTGGCTGTGGATTTTCGCTCATGCAGGTTATTCTGTGGGAGGAGATGCACGCGTCCCTGACAGAAGGTAAGAGGCTCTCTCAGAGGGCTGAGGGTGTCATCTGTGCCACAGGCCTGTCTCAAGCAGGTGACGCAGCCAGGACTCAGTCACAGCTGTGCGGAGTGCCTGCCCCGGGGCGTCACCCTGCTGGGCACTGGGGACCATGGCCGTGGCGGTGCCTGCCCACCATGGGCGGCATCCCCCCTGTCTAGGCATTGTGGAATTCAATCCATTCAACAATGCTGCAGCTTAGACATTGAGGTCCCTCTTAGGAAGACAAGAAAAGTCAAGTTTGGGGAAGAAACTGGCAAAACCCAAGTTCCAGTTCCAGTTTGCCTGATGTCCTGGCCTGTGCCCCGCTGCAGGGGCAGCTCAGAGCCTGGTCGGAGTGGACACAATCGGCTTCCTCTCCTCGACAGGATGCGGGGTAAGTTAGCCCCGCTGGGCCTTGTTGGGGCCGGGCCTCCGTACAGTCCTGGGTACCGCGTGACAGCCCATCTGCCACCTTCCATGACTGACCCTGGTGGCCTTCTGCCCTGGAAATTGTGACACTGTTCTTAGTCCTTTCAGGACGAGCAGAGAATCCCACAGAAGAGGCAGATTGCTCTGTTCGAAGCTTTGAAAGGTGCTTCAAAGGCTGGATGAGGTTGTGTCAGGGCCCTGGCTTCAGGAGGCAGGAAATCTGGCCCCTGAATGGCAATGACCTTGACAATGGCATCTCACCTCCCTGGGCTCCAGTTTTCTGAAAAATTTCAGCATATTCTGTAAACTGAGGGACTTGAAGGAAGCATCTCTCCATTCCCACCAAATCAAGCGATCCGGGTATCTATCATTTAGGAAAACAGAAATCGCACCAGTTACTATCACAGAGAGGATTTAATCTGGGGTCCTGGTCGGACAGGTGTCAGAAACCCACTAAAAGGGAGCAGAGAGATCACATGTTAGGCGTCACCTGGGGGAGGTGGGGTGGGGGGCAAAGCCAGAAGGGTTGGTTAACCTCCCCCAGACCTCATTCCGGAAGGGTTCAAGCCCTCACAAGTTCTTGTCTCGGCTGCGCTACTTCACTTGTAATTGGGGACATGGAAATAATTAAAGGCACCCCAGAGAGAGTCCCCTGGACTGCATACTGTGACCCCTTGCCCCCGTGTGTGGCAGCTTGCAGCCTGTAGCCAGCAGCCTGAAGAGGCACCAAGTACAGGCACTTCTTCCTGAGGAACTGAGACCTGCAAAGCCGATTGCTCACTCGGTGTCTCGGTTAGGACAATGGTGATGGTGCGAGAGCCGCCACCACGCCTAACCTGGGGTCCCAGACGGCGTGCGGTGGCCACGGAGAGTCACCACCAGA
This sequence comes from Macrotus californicus, assembly GCA_007922815.1. NCBI lineage: Eukaryota > Metazoa > Chordata > Mammalia > Chiroptera > Phyllostomidae > Macrotus > Macrotus californicus. The sequence continues at coordinate 173,194 of VMDR010000395.1, read as the reverse complement.
TGACGCTGGCTGAGCCCGATCAGAACTGCCAGCTGGAACACGGGGCTCCGGGCCTTGCCCGCAGCAGCCTGCCTGCGGGTCCCCTCCCTAGCTCGCCCTGCGCGGGGCTGCCCGGCCAGCTGCTGCTGGGTCCGGGGACGCGGCAAGGGTGAGCTCGCGCGCCCCATGCGCTCGCCGTGAAACCGGGGTTCTTCATCCAAAGTGACACGGAGGACAGCGAGTCCAGGAATGGTGGTTTGGGGCAGAAGCACCGTAGTCAGGAAAAGCAAATCAGGACCCAGAACACGCCCATCCCAGGAGGAAAGGTGACTTCCCGCATCATGGAAGAGGCCCAGTGGGACAGCCAGCCACCGGGGTCTCCAGGATGAGCCACCCGTCAGGTTCCGAGCGTGTCTCTGCTGCCCGAGGTCACTCGGGCTCAGCAGCGTCGGTCTGCGGGCTGGCCTCGGGGACAGGAAATCCGCAAAGGGGTGCCCACCACTCCCAGCCCTGCAACCGGGGTCTCTTTGTCCTGGGGCGCGTGGGGCAAACACTGGGACGACATCACACAACTCGCCACCTTGTGCTGTGATTCTCCCCAGCCTCCTCTGCATGGGGTGCGGTTAAGGTTTCAGGTGCATGAACGTTGGACGTAGTAGCTCCGCACACCCTGCCCGCTTCCCACCAGTCTTTGAATCCCGGTCTTTCCGGGTCCTTGACCACTGCGTCAAATTATTTGTTCCGGCCACTCACCGGTGTGAGTCAGGATTTCTCAACAGGTCATGACATTTGGGGCCAGACAACCCTTCTGTAGGGGGCCGTCCGCGCGCATCGTAAGATGTTTGGCAGCATCCCCGACCGACCTCTACCCACAACATGTGACAGTGAAATCTGGCTCCAGACATTGTGACATGTCCCCCAGTTGGGGGGCGGGGGGCGTGTATCCTGTTAAGAATTATGAGTATAGCCCTAGCTGGGTGGCTCACTTGGTTGGGGCATCGTCCCACAAAGGAAAAGATTGCTGGTTGGATTCCCAGTCAGAGCACATGCCTAGGTTTTTTTAAAAGATTTTATTTTACTTTTAGACAGAGGGGAAGGGAGGGAGAAAGAGGGAGAGAAACATCAATGTGTGGTTGCCTCTCACACGCCCCCTACTGGGGACCTGGCCCACAACCCAGGCATGTGCCCTGACTGGGAATTGAACAGGTGACCTTTTGGTTTGCAGGCCTGCATTCAATCCACTGAGCCACACCAGACAGGGCTAAAAAAAAAAATTTTTTTTAAAGAAAGAAATGAAACAGACATAACAGAGAACCTCTGGAGGAAAATGCTTGAAAAGTGTTTTTCTCATGGCCTCAGGGTTAAGGCCTATTTGAGGTTTCTTTTGTTTTGTTTTGTTTTGTTTTGTTTTGCTTTGTGTTTTGGAGGCACCTCTCCACCGTCCTTCCTCCCCAACATCAAGGCTTTCCCACGTGATTAATGCTTCTGGTGACTTCCTGCCCTGGACGTTGTGACCCTGGGCGCCGGGTGGCAAGTGCTTCGCTGGGGCGCCCCTGCGGTAAGCAGGCTGAAGCCACCAGACCTTGGATGCTGGTGAATGGACAATAGAAGACAGCGAGTGAGGAGGGGACAAGGGACCCTTGGGCAAAACCTGACTGTGACCGGAAGCACTGGGCTGGTGGTCTCCATTGGAAAACTTTAGGCCAATATTTACAATGCTCTTCGGTCTTTTTGTCTTTCCCTTCGGTTGCGGACTGAATGTTTGTGCCCCGCCTTCAAATTCCTGTGTCGAGACCGTACCCCACAATGTGATAGTATTAGGAGGGGGCCTTTGGGGGTGATTAGGGCACGAGGGTGAAACCATCTCTTTCTCTCTCTCTCTCTCTGTCTCCTCCCAGCCCCACACTAGGTTGGAGCTCCTGGGTTGGCAGTGGCAGCTGAAGCTTAAGGAATAAAGTTTTCCTGAGTTTTCCGTAGGGTACATGTCTGGTCCATGAGGTGACGAAGTGTAGCTTAGAGTTGGGCACGTGCCTGCCAGTTTTCCCACGCCCTCAGGGATACGGCCACGTTCTGTGGAAATCTGAGCCCTTGGCAATGGGAGGGATGTGGGGGACTGTCACGCCTTCAGAATTTGGGTATAATGTGGATAAAAGAAAGGCACGCACATCGCTTTGTGGTAGTAGATTAGTGATGTGCAAGCCATTTCTACATCACATTTTCTATCAGAAACAGACCACTTCCCTTCCCAGCCCTCAGGAAATATTTACAAACATTGATTACATATGAAGACCCCAGAGAAAAAAAACCTCAGTAAAGACCAAAAGGCAGAAAAACGTACCGAGGTTCTAAAACCTCAGCGCAATACACGTACAAGTTGGTAACCGCAGTTTTATGTTTTAAAGGCTCCGCGTGTGAGTTACATGTCAATTTTTAAAAACCCGACCCCTTGAGACTTTAAGGTCACTGTCCGAAGTCCACGTCAGACCACAGAGGAAGCTGAAGCTGAGGAAAAACAGAAGCGAAGTGCCCAGCCCCACGCAGGGGACCCGGCACGGACGCTCTCATTACTAAGTAGGAAGAAGAGAGTATCAGCGAGATGGGTCATCAGTGCCGGCAATGAGAAAAAATAAAATATGAGGACTACGTTTTAAAAGACACCCATTAGGTCGGATAAAAACAAGAGAAAGTGAAGTGGCCCTGGCCGGGTAGCTCGGGTGGTTAGAGCATCGTCCCGATACGCCCAGGGTGTGGGTTCAATCCCCAGTCAAGGCACGTACGGGAATCAGCCACAACAAATGGATGTTTCTCTCTCTTCCTCTCTCTTTAAAAACAGTCAATGGATGCATAAAACATAAATGAAGTAGAAGGTAGATAAATAAAATTAAGACGTGTTCTGTAGACAGACTCCTCGCCCCACGGGACCCTGCAAGACCTTAGGTTGTGGGGGATCAGAGGGGCTGAATTCTCCTCCCAGATGTTGACCTCTGAGCCTCTCTGAGTCTGGGCTCTTCCTCCACTTGAGGTTGCCTGTAAGTTAGACCCTGGTGACAGGGCTTTGGAGTCCCTGGTGCCAACCTGCCCCCTAAATGGGCCCTCCATTCTGATTTAACCGCTGAATCATTTGGGGGGGGGCCTGGACCATGTCAATTTCTCATTCTACGCCCTGGTCTCCTGATCCCTGATCTCTCCAGGGCACAGAATGACCCAACACACGGTGGCTCTGCGGGCCGGGGCAGCCAGCGCCACCCCGCAGAGCCGGCCCAACTGGTCCTACCCAGAGGAAGGTCTCAGGGCAGCACGTGGCTGCCAAACAGCGCCCCCTCCTGGGAACCTGCAGAGTTGCAGCTTCACGAACAAAACAAATAGTGTGTTTCGGGCGCTTTGGGGCACAGTCCTAGCGACTGGGAAGGTGACTCAGGGACGGGACTGAAGACCGGCAAGTCTAGGTCTCCCGCTGGGACGTGTGTTACACTTGGCTGCAAAGGGGGCTGCTGGGATAATAATTTATACCCCTGGGGTGGTTGTTGGAAAGGACCCTGCAAATAGTAGGCGCTGTAGCACCAGCCTCGGCCGGGGCTCTCCGGAACAGGTGAAAGCGTCTCGCAATTGGTGTCACCTGGGCACGAGCTGCTCTGGAGCCATTAAGAAAGCACCCACGGCTTTCTGCGGCCAAGACCAGCCTGAGTGCTACTGTGCTGAGGCCTCTTTTTCGTTCGCTCATGCATCTCTTTAAAAAATAAAATTAAAGGTCCTTCTTTGCGATCTGGTCTCCAGCCAACTTCCAAGTTTGAAAATAGGTTCTGAGCAAAGGTGAGGTGGGGTGCTTCCTGGCGCGCACTGCGGGGAAGGGGGTTCGAGGGGGGAGGCGCGCGCTGGGGGGGGACTACAGGATGAGGCTCTGCGCCCTGGGAGCGGGGCGGGGCGTCCCAGCGCTGGCCCCCAGGCGCCGCTCTCCCTGGAAGGTCACTGTGACCTCACCTTCGTTGTGACTCAAGCTTTCCAATTGCTCCGCGGGGCAGTTCCTGAGTCTCAGCTGCCTGAGCAGCAAAGGGACAGCGGGGTCAGTGCAGGCCACCCCCTCCTGCTGCCTGCGGGGGCAGCCGCACCTCTCCCTGGAGGGGTGACTGCGTGGGCAGGGGGCTTCAGGGAGCCCCGAGGGGCGTTCAGGGCCCCTTCCACAAAGCCAGGGGACAGACGGGGAGAGGTGTCCTGGTCCTGCATGAGTCGCCAAGGGGAGTAAAGCAACCGAGTTCGTTCGCTGGCGAAAGCCCCAGGCTCGGGCCAGGGTGGCTCCAGACCTGCCCTCCATGAGCCCTCAGGCTGCTGGGAGGCAGAGAGGCCAGAAGTGATTCCGAGATGAAGTCCGAATGCAGGGAGCGAGGGTCTAGTCCCGGATCCTGAAGATGGAAAAGGCCTTCTGGGAGCTGGAATTTGAGCCTATGCAAAGGGATTGGCGTAGCTGCCCTGGTGCACCTGCGACCAAGGCCCCACCCAGCTGGGGACAGGACCACAGATGTTCAAAACAGCCAAGGTCCAGAGGAGTGACCCCAGGAGGAAGCTCAGTTTGATTAGAGTTTACGGATTAAAGAATGGTGGGCAAGGTTAGTCCACATCAGTCATTCACACCTTAGCTAAAATTAGTGCCCACATCAGCCAGCCCAGGGATACTTGATAGAGAAGACAGGCAGGGGTGCAGAACCCAAGGGACTGAGAGGGTGAGCAGGCCTGATTTTGCCAACCTCTAGTTGGGAGAGGCCACCTGGCTGCGGGGACCGGCTGCCCCAAGCTCCAGAGACTGAGCCCAGCACTGGTTGTGTCTCCCCCCACACACAGAACACTGCAGATCCGGGCGACTCAGGGAAGCCATTGATGGAATGGCCCTGGCTCCCCCAGCTGTTTCCATGGAGGCCATTTGCCTGGCCATCCTGGTTGGGAAAGAGAGGGCCTGCAGAATCAAGCTGGCCAGAAAACGCCCCTGCCCCCTGAACATGACAGGTGACCCTTCTGATCACAGCACACTGCCAAAACGAGGTCTGTGACCCCACTATGAGAACCCAGAGGTGGCCTCTCCCACCAGCCTGGAAGGGGGCAGAGCCAGATGGGGTTGGTCCTAGGAGTCTCCATCACCAAAGGGCCTGAACCCCTGCCCGGCCCCCCCACCCCCACCCCATCCCTCCCAGGACCAGTTCTGTCCAGTTTGTTTGCTTTGGCGGGAGGCTGGCTTGTTGCCCAAGGCAACACCCCAGTCACTTGTCAACTACATAGCCACACAGCCTTCCGACTGGTTAGAAGTCACATGAAGGAAGTTTGGGGTGAATCCACCCGTACACAAATCCCCCCATCCCTGTGGGGTCCCCATTAGAAACCCTTGCCCTGGGGTAGCAGAGAGTTTAGTGTGGGAGAGGACTGTGGGGACTCGCAGCTGTCCGCCCGATTTCCCCTTTCCTCCACCGTCACAGGACAGCGCACGTGACCAGGGCCGGCCGCAGCTCTGCCTCCCAGCCACCAGGACCCATGCAGGTCTGGGCACAGGACTCAAGGCAGGGGCCAGTCAGAGCAGCCTCGGGGATGTAAGGACTTTGTCCTGAGCTCTGTGCTCTGGAAACTGTCTAAACTTGGAGCCGTGGCCCTGGCTGGGTGGCTCAGTGGGTTGGAGCATCATTTGTTCAACCTAAGGGTCCCGGGTTCGATTCCCAGTCAGGGCTCATACCTTAGGCTGTGGGTTCAATCTCATGTCAGGACACGTATAGGAGGCAACCAATCAATGTTTCTGTCTCACATCAGTGTTTCTCTCTCTCCCTCCCTGCCCCTCTCTCTGAAATCAGTGAGCATGTTCTTGAGTGAGGATAAAAGAATTATAATAGTAATAAACTGGGAGCCATTGATGGTCAGCATGCCACCAGGCAGGGTGCTAGCCTGGAAAGAAGTCAGAGGCAGGGGGACGGACAAAATAGAATTATGGACAGAGAAAGAAGTTAACTGTGGATATAATTTGAGTCCCTAGATCCAACTATGCCTGAAGCTGGCCACCTGGTCTCACAGCCAATATTTTCCTACTCTCTTTAAGCCTGTCTGACCTGTACACTCAAGCAATTACAAATGAAACACTCCAGAGCAACACCATCACTAAAGGGCTTCTGGCTGTAAACCCCGGCCCAGAATTCTTCGAAGCTGGGCCGTGCCACTGGGATCCCTCCTTCTGCCGGACCTCAGACTTGAGGGGCCCCTATCCCCCCTCAGGCCAACCTGTTAGTGACAAAAGCAAGTTACCTGGCCTCGATGTGGAAGCAAGAGAGACACAGGCCTTCCTCTGGGGGCTGTGTTTTTCCCCCGCACTTCCCTCTCCAGCCCCATCTTCCTCTTTCCTTTGAATCTCATGTCTTGTGGCTCCAGAGGTCAGGATGTGACAAACCCAGGGTGGCCCCAGGGCTGCTGGAGATGCAGGAGGTGCAGGGGACGCAGGGGGCAGTGGTGTGGGTGGGCCTGTTTCCTGTAGAGAGCACCTGGTGACCCCAGCAGGGCCAGGATGCCAGAGGGGATTGGGGGACCAGTGTGTGGGGGACGGAGACCTTCCACAATGAGTTTGGGGGGAAGGGGGTTTCCTAGAAGGTCACATGAGATCACCATCCGCCCACGCAGGGGTTTGTGGTCCAGAGACAGCACGCACAGCTTCTCTCCAGGACGGCACCCCTCTGGCCCTTCTCTGCTGCCTGGTGGACGGTCCTGGTGCCCCACCCCCCACACACACTGCCGGCAGCCTCCACCCCGCTCCCAGCACCCCCAGCCCCTGCAGAGTTCAAGACGAAAGGCCCAAGGTGAAAGAGAAGGGGCGGCCAGATAAAATTCAGGATGCTGCTCACCCAAAAAGTTTACTCATTGCTTATGTGAAGTTCAGATATCATGGGGTGTCTTTATTTCATTTCCTAACCCTGACCCTGCTTGGGGGAGGAAGCCCCGCAGGGGAAGGGCTGAGGTGGAAAGGGGGATCCCAGGGCGTGCCTTGTGCGGGTTCTTTCTGGGGGTGCACTCCTGCCTGCCCCCTGTTCCGCAGATACTGAGGCTCTAAGCAGCTCTGAGGCCAGCAGCACCCCCTTCTTCACTGGGGGAACTGCAGATGGCTGCAGCACCCCAAGATCCTGCCTCATGCCAGGCAGCCACTCCGGGAGAGGACCCCACCAGACCTCACAGCAGTCCTGGTGTGGGGTTGGGGGTGGGCACTAGACTGCACGTTGTGTCTCTAACCCAGTCCAATGATTGTCCCCACGGAAGGACGATCAAATCTCACCCCCTCTTGCCCTTTCCACATTCCATAAGAGGTCCCGGGGAAGACCTGCCCCCCTGATGACGCCCAGTCTGGCTGAGCTGGGCCGGCACCCTGTACCCCCACCCCCCCACCCCTCTCAGGAGGCCGGCCTGCGGGGGGCTTGGAGCTGAAGTCCCTCCAGCCTGGGGGGTGGCACTGGGTATTTCCCCTCGCTGCTGACCTGAGGCATAGTGACCATCAGAAAGGGCTCCACGGGTTTTCCCAGAGGGGTGACATTGTCACCCGGCATGAAGTGCAGGGGCCCCCCGGCTGGGTCCCACAGGCCCTGCCTAGGACCCCTGGATAAGCCAACACGGCCCCTCCTTCAGTTTCTCTAGCCAGCCGTACCCCCAGGTTCACCAGCCCCACGGGGGAAGGGCCGCTGGGCCTGAAGTCCCCACGTGGGTTAAACACGCACCTGTGTACCCTCTGCCACAAAGGTGGCCAGATAACCTCCATCCTCACCACTTGCCCATTATCATTATGATCACTTACGTGACCTCTTGAGTTCCTACCCCCTGGACCCCCAAACCGCTTCACCCCTTGAGAAGCCCCGAAGTCCAGGGCTTTGCTCGGAGAGCGAGCACAGGGACCCGAGACCGGCTGCCGGGACCACTGGGGGCCTGCACATGTGAGTCCTTCCTTTCAGTGTTTGCCAGACCTCGGACTGGGACCAGGAAGGTGTGGACAGAGGCTCAGCTGCAGGAGATCAGTAGCGTGTGGCCGCTTGTCCCTTGTCAAGCATGTCATAGGTAGACATGTATGTAGTATGCATCTCTAGGTACGTGCACATAAACACACAGAAAATCTGAGTGTGTCACACATAGATGAGCATTTTTAATGAAAATTATTATAGATCTACATGTGTACATGCTGTTCTGGATATACATGCGTTTGCATGTATACACACAAACATGCACATGTGTGTGCGTGGAGTTGGCATGTAAACCGTATCTTCTCTGAGTCACAGCCAAAACAGACTGAGAAACCCTCTTGCTTGCTGTTTACCTAAAGAGGAGGAAAAACTAACAGGCCAAAGGTCCCTTGGCTTCTCAGGAAACAGGCTCTGATGGCTGAGGGGTGGAGACATGTCCCTGGCCTGCCACGGGCCCTGGAGGGCGTGTGGCCATTTCTGCCTGCGCGCATCCAGGAAAGAGCTGGGCCGTGGGGGGCAGGGAACCCTGGCAGGTCCCCAGCGTCCCTGACCCTCCGCACGCTCCACCTGCCTTCCGTGCCTCTCGAGGCTGTTTTGAGATTAACCCCGATAGTCGTGATGCTGAGGAGACCTTCCTTCCCACTCCTACAGCTGGAGATTTTTAACTTGCAGAGAAAGCCTAATCACCCCCATATCTTCTGTGATCACAAAGGCCCCTTAAAACAGCCCCACCCTCGAGCTTCCAACCCCCCAAAAACAAAACACAGACAGAAACTTAAAAGAAGCAACAACACACACACCGACCCGCCCACTCCCTGAGCGGGCATAAGATACACACAGGAAGGAAGCGGCCTGGTGATTCAAAGAGGCAGAGCCCAGAGGTCTCCAGGAAAAGGGATATTTTCCAGCAAGTCCGCCCTGACTGTGGTTTTGAACAAGATTTCAGACGGAGCCCTGGCCAGCCTCCCCCAGCCCGACCCACTTCCAGCGCTTGTCCCGTCTGCTGTCCGGCCTGGCAAACGCTCCCCCGACCCCCCACCCCGGCCCACATGGCCGAGCTGTGGACCCTGCAGGGACGCGTGGGCGACTGCCCAGTCTGCAGGGAAGGAACGGACTTCCAGAGATCCGACTCTCGGTCAGTTCCAGCAACTGACTCACCAGCAAACCTGTTTCTGATCTCTGCCCAGAACCATCCTCAGCACCCCACCCCCCGCCCCCCGCGGGTCTGGCTCTGTGGAATGAGGGCAGCTCTGAGCACATCACTCCCTAACTCAGAAGTCCCTCCCAGGCTCTGTCACCCCTGATGGCTTACCCACAGGACCCTGTGCCAACAGCTGCCAGACCCCCAAGTCCAGGCGAGCCCCATATTTGCAGCTCCCTTGGTCTATGCTATTGGTGCCCTGCTCTTCCTCCCTGTCCCCCAGCCAAGTCCAGCCCGCTGCCCTCAGGGTGCAGTTCAGCGCCACCTCCTCTGTGCCCCGTCCCCACCTCTCCCGCACTGTCACTGGGCCGGCATTTTATTCTCTGCACGTCCTTCCCCCGTCTGTACAATGGGTATAATCTGACTTCCCGGACGAGGCAGCAATGGACCAAAGCACTGAGCTGGGACTCAGTTCCAATAGCTCTGTCAGCATCACAGCCACTGCGTACCAGTGGCCATGATGACAACAAGCCTTGGTCCCCTGCTTGATGGTTAGGTCTCTGGAGTAAGACTAGCTGGTCCCCCTCCACTCCATCTTCCCTCTGTGCCAACAGAATCTTCCCTGTATACAGCAGGTGCTCAAGAAAGGAATGGGAGGGCTGTGTCTCCTGGTGGTTTGAGCGTGGCCAACGGCACCCTGCCCAAGAGCCAGGAGCAGCAGGGGGCATCTGGCCGAGGCTGCCAGGGACTTGCCTGGGACCGATGTCCCCCCCAGCATGGAGCCTGAGAGGTCAGCGCTGTTTGTCCCCCAACCAGGCCAGGGCAGGGCTGCGTCCTAACCCAGAACTCAGCGAGACCTTGCCGGTGGAGCGCCCAGTCTGGTGTGCCTTTGAGGTAACCTCCCCTGGGCCCTCGGAGGCTCTGTCACTGGAGCCACAGGCTGGACGGGTGTCCCAAGTCCGGACTTTCAGCAGAAAGAAGCTGAGGCCGGGGTCCAGACCCAGCTGCATCCACCTGGAGCGGGGCAAGGAGTGGCCAACCGCCGGCTCATGCGGTGATGTGGTGGAAGCTTCTCTGCCCCCCCCGCAGAGGCAGCCAGGGAAGGGGACGACAGCCCCATTGCACGGCCCTGCCTTGTGCTCAGGAGGAGGGACACCCCCTGAGGACAGTGGTGTCAGCCTGGCAAGGGGTGACTGGGCCTCCTTTGTGACCGTAAGATGGCTCAGACACATCTATCCAGGGAGAGGAGGGACCGGGACACGATCCGGGGCCCGTCCTGTGTCGTGGAAGCACTGAGTCACAAGAAACCAGGCTACCCCCAGCAGTGAAGCCAGGCGGTCAGTTCCCTGGGTTCCAAACAGACAATCCTGATGAAGCCCAGAGAGGAAGGGACGGTCCAAGTGGTTCATTTGCGTAGCCTTCTCCTTTGAATATTCTGCTCATTTGAATATCCTGCTCATTTGAATATTCTGCTGAAGTTGCTTAGATTTTCTGCCCGTTCTTTGGTCAAGCAGACACGTTCCCTGAGGCTTTTTGGCTTTTCCCAAACAAACAGCGGGCGGTTCCTGGGCCTGTTAAAGACATGCCCTGCCTGCCGGAGCCAGGCCCAGGCACACCAGCCAGGCTGGCCTGGTCCCTCTGACAGAAGTGTCAGGAAGGACAATGTTGGCGGGGTGAGCCCAGGGCATCGTGTGTCCATGGCGGTGACCACAGCCCGCCCTCCACTGGCACAGCGCCCCCCTTCCCTGCCGTTCCACTCCCTGCCCCACCATCTGCTCCAGTACACCACGCCCCCAACCCTCCCTGTTTCTTTCATTCCTACCTGATGCAGATCCTGCTGTCACGGCCCCACTTTAAAGCCAACCCTGTCAGCCTCCCCTGCCACCAGGACAGCGCAGCAGAAGCAGGTGTCCCTCCCTCCTGAAGCTGAAACACAGTCAGGAGAACCCAGTGAACAGCAGGACATCAGGTGAGGGCGTGGACGGACTGTGGGTCCTGGGACATGACTGGAGTGAGCCCTGCAGTGGCCCCTCACGGCCTGACAGCAGACCGGGCTCATGGGGGAATAGAGAAGACTCCCCAGGCTCAGGAGATGGAGCTGGGGGGCCCAGGGAGACCAAGGCAGCTAGGGTTTTCAGGGTAGAGGACCAAAAAGGAGACAGTCAAGAGACAGCCATGGAGACCTGCAGAGGATCCTGTGACGGTTACCCCATGGGGGCAGAACAGTGCCTGGTGCCCACACGGGGTTCCCACTGTCAAGACCAGAAGCCCCGTGTCCCCTGGGCACCGGGTAGAGGGTGCAGTAGTTACGCTAGACTCCTAGGTCTCAAGCAACCACAGCTCCAAAGCTCCCTGACAAATCGGAAAAGCAAGACCCGCCCTGGCGGGGTGGCTCAGTTAGTTGGAGCATCCCAGACACCAAAGGATCACAGGTTTGATTCCCAATCAGGGCACATACCCAGGTTGCAGGTTCGATTCCTGGTCGGGACACATATGGGAGGCAATCAATCAATGTTTCTCTCTCATGTCAATATTTTTCTCTCTCTAAAAAAAATCAGGCTCTAGCTGGTATAGTTCAGTGGATTGAGCACGGGCCTGCGAACCAAAGGGTCGCCGGTTTGATTCCCAGTCAGGGCACAGGCCTGGGTTGTGGGCCGGGTCCCCAGTAGGGGGCGCTCGAGAGGCAACCACACATTGATGTTTCTCTCCCTCTCTTTCTCATTCCCTTTCCCTCTAAAAATAAATAAATAAAATCTTTTTTTAAAAACTCAATAAACATATCCTTGGGTGAGGATTAAAAAAAAAAAGGAAGACCCCCCCCTCCCAAAAGATCAAAGGACTTCTAAGACCCTTAATGGCATTTAGAAACCAGCTCAAGAATACATATTTATAAGAAGAAAAAAATACCAAGCATCCAACGTGGTCATATTCCCAATACCTGGCAGCTGGCTAACATGTCCTTGTACACAAAACATCAGGGAGACACGTCCCCAGTGAGGGCTGGGCCTGGTCCAGCTGGCTGGCGTGGTGGCCGTGTCTGCCCAGGTAGCGCTCACGAGCCAGCAGGGGTCAGCAGGGGCCTCGTCTGCCCGGCCAAGGTCCCCACAGGACACAAGTACCAGGAGGGTGGGGAGGGGAGAAAGCTAATGAAATACTCGAAGGAACCAGGAAAAAAGTCTCAACTCCACACCCCCCTGCAGGGACCCTCTTTTTTAGCAAAAGTACATGAAAGGGTTTTCATGCCTGCTCTATTTTTAACTCCTTTCTGTTTCCTCTTTATTGGATAATCTCCTAGACATCCCAAACAATGTTGAAAATAGAAACACAGCTCAGCAGGTTATTGTAAAGCGAAGCCCCTCGTAGCCACCCCTCAGGTGTATCCCAGTCACATGCTCCCCTCCCTGTCCCCTCCAAGGATCTCTATCCCCTGACAGCCAGCCAGCATGTCCATGAACCGCTTTGTAGTCCCATAAGCCAGCATCCTTCAAGGATAAGCATGAGGCCCTGGCTGGTGTGGCTCAGTGGATTGAGCACTGGCCTGCAAACCAAAGGGTTGTCGGTTCGATTCCCAGTCAGGGCACATGCCTGGGTTGCAGGCCAGGTCCCCAGTAGGGGGCGCATGAGAGAGGCAACCACACATTGATGTTTCTCTCTCTTTCTTTCTCCCTCCCTTTCCCTCTCTCTAAAACTAAATAAATAAAATATTTTTTTAAAAAAGGATAAGGGCAAGATCTGCATGTCTGTGTAATATGTAGAATCATATAACATTTGCTTCTTCAGCTTAATTTGTTTTTTATTGATTTGAGAAACATCGATGTGTCGTTCCACTTATTCAGGCATTGGTTGGTTGTTTTTTGTTAGTGCCCTGACTGGGGATCGAACCCACAACCTTGGTGTAGCAGGACAACGCTCTAACCACTGAGCAATCCTGGCCAGGGTCTTCAACTCATTAACATGGCCTATTTGAATAGCAGATTGCCTAACCCTGAGTCTTCTGCGCGTTCCTGGTCCAGCATGTCTTCTCACCGCAGTGCTGACTTAGTGGCCCAGCTTGGGGACATCCCCATTTTCCTTTGTCCATTTTCCTGTGGTCTTAGTACATCCTCAGAATAAGGCCATGGGAGGTTAACTGGCAGAATCCTTTTTCATATTAAAAAAAAGTATTTTTTCTGCATTTTACAGTCAAGGGAATCTTCCCTCGTGCCTGAAGGAAGTCTATTTCCTCTAGCACACCGTGGCCACCGGGCAGGCTCTTCCCTTTCCAGGTAGCCCTCAGGATTTCCCCCTTTTTCCCCTAAATACCCAGGTCAGAGGGCCCAGGTGTTGATCCTTTTTCAATCATCTTATTAAGTAACTCAAGAATTTTTTTTTTAAATCCTCACCTGGGGACATGTCTATTGATTTTAGAGAGAGAGAGGAAGGGAGAAAGAGAGAGAACCATTGACTGGTTGCCTTCCATACGCACCCAGGCCAGGCATCAAATCCGCAACCCAGGTATGTGCCCTGACCGGGGATCGAACCAACAACCTTTTGGTGCACGGGACGACATTCCAACCCGCTGAGCCACCAGCCAGGGCCAACTCAGGAATTTTTCATTGTAAAACCTCCCCCCTCCTGTTTTTTAGGTGTGGGAAGATTCCCGCCATCATCTCTTCATTTCCCACAGTGGTCCACAGAATAAGCCCCGCCCCCACCCCCAGCAATGCCCAGATCCTGATTCCTGGAACCTGTGAGCAGGTTATTTTACGGGGAAAAGGGTGCTTTGCCGATGTAATTAAGGGAAGGATCTTAAGATGGAGATATCTCTGGGGTATCCGATGCCGTCACAAGGGCCCTCCTAAAAGGGAGGTAGCAGGGTCAACGTCAGAGACGGGGGTGTGACTGCTAAGCAGAGGGAGAGAGCGAGGAGACGGCGGGAACGGGGGTCATGGTCAGAGAGGGGCTTGAAGATGCTGACGGCTGGCCTTGAAGATGAGGGAAGGAGCCACTAGCCAAGGAATGCCGGTGGCCTCTGGAATCCAGAAAGGACAAGGAGAGAGTCTATCCAGAGCCTCCAGGGGGTGCCTGCCCTGTGACCGCTGGATTTCAGACCTTCCGACCTCCAGTAATCATTCCGTGTCCCCATAAGTCACTACGTTTGTTTCCTCTGCAGCCATGGGGACCGATACGCATACCTTCCATTTCTTTCCTGCTCTTTCCTTCTGTTAATGACACATCTGGTCACCCAGGGCTGACTCTGCCACACGCCTTTCCTTTCTTGTCCTTCGTCTGTATGGGAAGTGTCTTTGACCCTGTTTTCCAATGCTTCCCTGATTTCTTTGGACCAGCCCATTTTAATCTCTATGACCTTGTTCTTGTTCCCAGGTTTTCCTTCTGCTAGCTTCCTGGTCTTGTTTCGTGAACAAGATCCCCCCTAAATATCCCTGAGATGTTAATTATGGCTTTGAGGCTCTCCTCGTTGCCCTTTACGATCTGTCTCTTCCCAGGACAGCTGCCGCTTGGGTTCACCTGGGCTCCTCTGTGGCGGCAGTGACTTCTCCTTGGCTGCCTGTTAACACGTACGGGGGAAAGGCCACACCAATGGCTGCAGGCAGCTGGCAAAGGCTCGCTCTGCGGTTCCCGGGCCTGTTTACTCAGCAGGCCTTGCCCTTTCCTGGGAAGACTGCCTCGGGTCTGGTGCACCCGGTGACTCAGAGAAACTGGCAGCCGTCACTAGAGGGGGCCCGGCCTCCTCCGCCCCACAAAAACACTAATGAGGGCTTTACTCGGGTGGGTCACTTCCAAGTGCAAACACGGCACTGCCAGCCCCACGGTGGAGCCGAGCATGGCGCCCACCCGCTGCTCTGTGGACAACCCGTCCGCTGACCCCAGCCCCCACCCCGGAAAGACCTTGACCTTCTCCTGTTCTCAAGCTTCAGAAGCAGAGCTCACGGCCTCTCAGGTGCCCAGGGAAGCTAACACTTGGCCTGCACATGAAGCAGGCTACGGTCTCCTTGGCCTTGGAGTATAAACCAGTAAGAGTGTGCCTGGCTTTTATCTTCTGGAGGCTCATACAAATCACCCAGGCCCACCTGTACCCTGGTCCTGTTCTTGGGTCTGTGTAGGGTTATGCTGTGTGGTGGCCTCCGGGGGGGTTGGAGAGGGAGGGAAGTAAAAGGGGTGCTCACTGCACCCTCTAGCCATGTGGTGGAAGCCACCCCAGTGTGGGTGGAAGTCCCAGACACACGTGGTCATCACCAGAGTCATGTGCAGAGGCTGCGTGCTCCCCTGTCAAGGCCAGGGTCCTCCCACCGGCGAACTGCCTTCGCTCAGCTTCGGTGGCTCCATGCAGTGAGAACACTTGTAACAATGGGCTAACTTTCCATGTGAGAAACGTGCCTGACTGCTCATTTCCGGGGAAGGGTACCCAAACTAGGACTGTCTTTGGCTGCGGGTAAAAGATACCCCAAAATAAGAGTGACTTAAATAAGACTGCAGTGGAAGGAAGAAGTCCAGGTCTGTGAGGGAGGCTAGGACGCAGCCATCCTGTGCGTGGCTTCCATTCCCAAGATCACCTCATGGCCCAAGATGGCAGCTCTGGCTCTGGACATCAAGACCACATTCCAGCCCTGGCTGGGTTGCCAGTTGGTTAGAGCGTTGTCCCTAAATGCCAAGGTTGTAGGTTTAAAGCCCTATCGGGATGCACGCAAGAGACAACCAATTGATGTTTCTCTCTCTCATCGATCTCTCTCTCCCTTCCGCCTCCTCTCTCTAAAGTCACTAAGCATGTCTTCAGGCGAAGATAAAAAGAGAGGGAGAGACACTCTAGATATCTAACCTCTTCTACCACGTGAGGACACCAGGAAAGGCCCCAGAAAAGGGTCCCCACGAGACCACGCCCGCGCCCCAATCTCAGACTTCCAGCCCCCCAGGACTGTGGGAAATAAACCGTTGTTCCTAGGCCTGTTTTGTTAAAGCAGCCGGAACGGACGGAAACACCCTTCCCGCATTTCCTCGGTCAGGGGAGGAGAATTATAGGGCCAGTGTTCATGGTCCCATTGTTTGCTAGACACTCAGTTTCATGGCGGTCTTTTCTATGTTTTATTTATTGATTTTAGAGAGAGAGGAAAGAGGAGAGAGAGAGAGAGAGATGAATTTGTTGTCCCACTTATTGAAGCACTCATTGGCTGATTCTTGCATGTGCCCTGACTGGGGATCGAACCTGCAACCCTGGTGAATCTGGACGATGCTCTAACCGACTGAGCTACCTGGCCAGTGCCATTGCAGCCTTTGGTTTTAAATCCGTTGCCCAGACCAGCATGACAGCTCTTGCCCCCAAACCGGTTCAGAGCCGAAGAGAGACTCTGAGCCCAAATCAGGGAGGTCGGCCACTGGATCTGCCCCCCCACAGTTTATGGGGGTTCCGGGAAGACTGTCGGCTAGAATCAGCAACAGAGCTGCTGACACAGTAAATGGAAAACGGCTTTCTGATTTCCCAAGACCTTTGTATAGCCTGTCCTTCCTGTCACCCGTGTTCCTGCTGTGTCCCTTGGGACCTGCGCCCTGCACAGCGGTGCTGCTGGGACCAGCTACGCTCACAGGGCCGCTAGGAGACAGAGAACCCAGGAGGACCCCCCGCCTGCTCCTCCAGTGCAGACGTGTCTGCATAAGCCCCTTGTAAGGCTGCTGGCTGAGCCAGCCATCTGCACATCCCCGGGGAGCGCCAGCCGGATACAGAGAATTCCGGACTAACGAGCCGAGGAACCGAGCATTTGGTGACTCCTGAGACGCCGTGCCAAGCGCCACCCTGGCCTCCTGTGGCGGCCGCTGCTGGGAGACAGCTCCGCAGTTGTGGTGGCAGCAACAAAACGGTGGCAGCATGGGCCAGGGTCCTGCTGGAGGCTTGGTCCCCTTTTCTCCTGCATGAAGCCTGTGCTCCTGCCTCTCGGGGCTTTGTGTCTGGGGCCACGTGGGGGTTGAGGCCTGAAGTCTCAGCCCAGCCTCGTCTCCATGGTGAACGAGGAGACAGGGCTGGTTTCCGTTCCGCCACCCCCTCTCAGCAGCGCCTCTGTGGGCAGGTCCCAGCTAGGCTCCCTCCCACCTAAACGTCCACCTTTTGGAGGCTGCTCTCAAAGGCCTGTCTTCCCAGCAGGGACAAGCACCTGCCACCCAGGGTCCAGAGGCTGGGGAGCGGGGCCCAGAACTGGAACCCACGTCTCTCGCTCAGAGGTCAGAGGTTGTGTCTGGACGTAGTGGGTGTCCCCGTGACCCAGGGGGAGACATTGCACCTGCCCTCCCGTGTTCCCCCTCTCCTCCGAGCGGAGTGCCTTTTCCATAGTCAGTGACCAAAGGATTTCTTCTGACACCCCGGCTCTCGCCACCCTCCTGTGGAGAGGCAGGGCTGTGTCCCCTCCTCCTGAGTCCAGGCAGGGTGCCATTCAGGGCTAAGTGACACTATCTGACTTCTGAGGCTGGTCACAACCGAAGAGACAGCTTCTTCCTGGCTCTCTGGAGACAGTCCCCTTTGAAGCACGGTCACCCTGTTGTCAGGAAGCCAAAGATGCACAGAAGCCACCAGGCATCATGTGAGGAGGGGAGACTCCAGCCCCAAGCCCAGGTCCCCGAAGCCTTGGGGGTCACCTCGGCCTGGGCTGATTAGAGTTGATCACTTATCCCTGTCACTGAGGAAATGCCAAGGGGTTGAGGAGCTCTGTACCAGAGAGGAGGGGAAAAGACCAAATATGTTTCTTATTATACCCCAGGGCCAGTCACCCCAATTCGAGAAGCCCCCCCGGGGGCTGCCATACTGGCTGCACACCTGCTCCTCTTCCAGGCCCCGCCCCCCACCCCCCACCCCACCTCCAGGCCTTGCACTGGCCCTTCTCACTGCCTGGGAACTCCTCACCCAGGCAGCTGCAAGCCTCATTAATGTTATTCAGTCATTCATTCCTCACCCAAAGGCGTTTTTTCATTGCATTTTAGAGAGAGAGTAAGGGAGAGAGAGAGAAAAACATCGATGTGAGAGAGAAGCATTCATTCGTGGCCACCTATAGGCGCCCTGGCAAGGGATTGTTAGATCCTGGACCGGGACCGAACCCACAACCTTTTGCTTCCCGGGATGATGCTCCAACCAACTGAGCCACGCTGGCCGGGGCTCAGGCCTCTATTTAAATGGCGGCTACTCCAGAGCTTCCCAATCAACCCATTTAAACCTGCGGAGCTCCACTCACGTGGGGTCCCCTGCCCCTCGCTGCTATTTTGGGGTTCAATCTACATCTGGTCCGCTGCCCCACCCCGAAGCGGACGCCAGGCAGAGCATGAGGATGGCAGGAGAGAGTAGGGCCCAGTGCCTGGGAGGCCGGTGGGAACCACTGGGGGCATCTGGGGAACCCCGGGGCCCGAGTCACCCACGCCTCCCCGCCCCCCACCCCGCCTCAAGGCAAGTGTAGTGGAAGCTCTTTGGTGTAGGTGAAGGGGCCTTGGAGAAGGCCAGGCCCTGAGGGGCAGGACCCAGTGCCAGGCTCTGAGGTTCTCCCCGCCCCTCAGGCCAGGCAGGATCCGCCTGAGGCAGGTCAGGCAATGGGGGCTGGGGGCACGTGTGCACAGAGATTCCTGTGCCGCAAGACCTGCCTCTCAGTGGCCGGTGCTCCTCAGCTCTGCAGTGACCCCACCTTGGCACCTCCACCCACCGTGAGCCGGCTCTGGCTCAGACCGCTCAGCAGCCCTGCACCCAGCCCAAGGTTTTCAGTACCCTTGGGCCCAGTCTGGGAATAGAGGCGGCAGGCCTGGGCCTGGACCGAGAGCAGTGGGTGTCCGGGAAGCCCCAGGCCTAGCACCTGCATGAGTGGGAGGGGATTATTTGATTGTTTGGCACAGGTGACCCCAGAAAATGTGGGGTGCATATAACCTGCTAGGTGAGTTTTTCTCCTGTCTCCTCAGGAGCTGAGGGGCCCCTTGTCTTTCCAGAGGGAGCCCAGCACCCTTCATATGGGCTCTGGGTAAGCTGGTGGTCCAGGCACTGAGTGGGACCTCCCCGAAAGGCGCCAAACCCTCTGGGGCCTCCATGAGAGACCCAACCAGGGACTGAACCCGCAGCCCTTTAGTGATGGGCCGACGCTCCAGACAAACGAGCCACTCGGCCAGGGGTATAACTGCTTTACTGAAAGGTTTTAAAACCAGCCCTGTTCATTGTTCTTGTACATCTAGT
This sequence comes from Macrotus californicus, assembly GCA_007922815.1. NCBI lineage: Eukaryota > Metazoa > Chordata > Mammalia > Chiroptera > Phyllostomidae > Macrotus > Macrotus californicus. Next base: position 153,930 of record VMDR010000395.1, on the reverse strand, counting down.
TAACACATCTTTGGAATGACAGAATAATCATCTTTTCCAGACCCGTTCAAGGCATAACCACCCTCCAAGGAGCACATAATCTGGTTTGGAAGTCCTTACTCAACACCCCACAGCTCGGCGGGGAGGGTGCCGCATGGAGAACACCAGGGTCCCTGCCCCACCCTGAACCCAGTGGGGAGACCTGCCCGGGCAAAGGCCGTGTCCCAGAGATCTTGCAAATTACTGGGTAGCCCTCGGAGCAGGGCCTCACCACCGACGGCGTGCGGCAGGCACCTTATTAGGTTAATCACGGGCTTCTCCGCCCACCGATACTGTGCACAATGCCAGAAAAACTCGGGGTTGGGCCAGAGAGCGGCTCCCAGGTGCTGTTTTCCTTGGGAGGGGTGTGTGGAGGGTGTGATAGAAGCAGCTATGGGGTGGGGGACCCCTGAAAGAGCAGAGGAGCCTGCAGACCCCACACCAGTCCCCCAGACTCCGCCCCTGACTCCTCATCTGTAAAGTTCATCCCCCCGCCCCCACCCCAACACGATGCCCTAGGGTCTGCTGGCCCTGGGTTTGGTTGACAATGATGATGATACCACTGCTAAAACGGGCTCTCCCCGCCCCACCGCCACACACACACACATACACACACTGATCTGTTTATTTCACCCTTGAAACAAACCCCTTTTCACAAGCAGGGAAACAGGCTGGGGATAAGGGCTGGGAACCAAGAAGTGCCCCAGGCCCTAAAGGGGAGCCAGGCCCCAGAACTTCCCAGGACAAGCCTGCAGGCGGTGGTGCCCCCGGGGTCCCCAGCGCCCCTTCCTCCAGGAGGGCCCTGCCGGCTGAGACAGGGACAAAGCCAGGGTAAGACAAAGGGTCCCTCCTTTGGGGGCCACCAGGAGTCACTCAGAAACTCCAAGTCCTTTCCCAAGGTCCCCGTGTCTCCCATACCTCACTACCACCACCACCCACCCCCGCACCAGACTGGGGTTCTTTAAAATAAAAAGGGAGCCCGTCAGGTTCTAGGTTGGACCCACTGGCTTCACGGCCTTGCCTGCCTCCTTTGGTTGTGTCTCTCTTTGGGGAATGAACATAGAAAAGGGTGTACACTCAGTCAACAGCAACCCTTCTGAGTGGAGTCGGGGTGGCCGAGAAAACACTCAGGCACACGTCAGAAGCTCCGGGGGTCTGGGCAGCTACAGTGTGAGACCTCCAGGCTCAGAGCTTTCCTCCCCCAGCCCTGGGATGCAACGGCCACCACCCAGTCCCTCCTGACCCAGCAGCCTCAACGGCTTCTCCAGGGTCCTTCCCAGCTCCTTTTGTCAAGAATCCACACCCAGGCAGCTGTCTGGCTCTCCCACTCACTCATGTCCAGTGGGACTTAGCTTGTGGGGAGCTTGGGAGACAGATGCCCCTCCCCGTCTCCCAGCTGGAAGCCCATGCCCGGTGGATGTCACCTTCTGACCGGCTGGGGGTCACAGACGTGTCTCGGTGTCTAGTTTCCTTTCTCCAAAAGGCAGTGCCAAGCAACTGAGCAGGGACAGAATAGGGCTCTCTGCCACCTCGGCCTGCCAGGCAGAGAGATGGCGTTACCGGCGGTGTTGGCCATGAAACTGGACCTTGGTTCTTGAATTCAGCAAAGAAAGGATTCAGAGCCACGAGCTCCAATTATAAAATTCATTTCAAAAGCCACAGAGGTGGTAGAAGCCTCTCGGCTGGGCTGCGTGAGCTCAGGAAGCAAGTTACAGGAGCAGAAGGGCCCTTGGAGCTCAGGAGAGGGAAGGGCAGAGGTAATGGGGTGGGGGGAGAGGGGGAGGTGCAGGTGAGCGAGAGCGAGCTGGGTCCCTCTTCTTGAGAGTTTGAAAGGCTGAGGGTTTAGAGGAGGATTCTCATCAGCTTTATGTTGCTGTGCCAAAATGAGGCTCATTGCCCCCGACTCCACCACCCTTGGGTGTGGCTCGTACAAACGGCCCTCGCTGGATTTCTGTTCCCTGTCTTGCTGAGCAGGGTGATTTACGCCACCTACCCTCTCGATGGGGAGTGGTGTCAATTATTCAGTCTCGTGTCTTCGGTCAGGGAGGTTGAATTTTGTCCCTTACTAGATGGCTGTAATCGCTGGGCCGTTGAACTCCGTCTGTTTCCCTGTTTCGTTTGTCCCAGCGCAGTAGGAACAGAAGGACCATGGCAGGGGGAAGGGGACTCAGCTGTCACAATGGGGTGCCCAGACCTGTTGTCCAAGAAGCTGCCATGCCCTGCCTGGTCAGTGTTGACAGGGATTCCCTTTCATGGCTCAATCCGGTGGCTGTCTGGCAGAGGGGGGGCGTGCTCACTGGGTCTCCCCACAATCAGAGCAAGGGAGCATGCTGGAGCTGAGTTACATGGGGTATAAGAGCCCAGGGCGGCTGACACACCCTATCCCCCACATCCCAGGGCTGTGCCGCCTCACCCATCTCACCCACCGTCTGGCTGGTGTGGCTCAGTGGATTGAGCACCAGCCTGTGAACCAAAGGGTCGCTGGTTCAATTCCCAGTCAGGGCACATGCCTGGGTTGTGGGCCAGGTCCCCAGTAGGGGGCGCTGGAGAGGTAACCACACATTGATGTTTCTCTCCCTCTCTTTTCCTTCCCTTCCCCTTTCTCTAAATATAAACAAACAAAATCTTTAAAAAGGAAAGAAGACGAAGAAGAAGCCAGTTCTAGCCCAGGGAGCAAACCAGGAGAAAAGAGAAAAGAGAAACACCAAGAAAATCCAGAAGGACAGAAAAAAAATAAAAGATAAGAAGATTCCGTAAGTCTACCTTCAACTAATAGGAAACAAAAAAGGAGAAGGTGGAGGGAGGAAAATCAGCAACAAAATATTAGAAGAGAGCATTTCTGGTCCTCAGGAGACAGGGTGTCCTTAGGTGGGAGGGTCCCTAACCACAGGTTGAGGGAAAAATGACCCGCCCTTACAAACATTCGAATAGCCATGGCAGGGGGGCCCCGTTGGTTGGAGCATCCTGTGTCTACCAGAAATTGAGGTTCAATCTGCAGTTGGGGCGTGTACAGGGAGGGGCATGCAACTGGTAGATGTCTCTCTCTCTCTCTCTCTCTCTCTCTCTCTCTCTCTCAAAAAAAAATCAATAAGACATATTCTTGGGTGAGGATAAAAAAAAAATAAAGAAATATTTACATGAACCTTCAGGACAACAGGAAATGAGAAAAGGTTGCAAGCTTTCAAGATGGTTAGAAGTAAAGTCTCAGTTGCCCCAGAGCGAGAGCTTCACAGACATCAGGGGGCCCTGGGGAAGTCACTTTGCTCCTAGTTTTTGGGGCTTGGCTGAATTATCCATCAAGTATGGGACGGAATAAAGACGTTCTCACACCTTCAAGGGCTCAAAAACATGTACGCGGCCCATGCATCCTTTCTTGAACAGTTACTTGAGGATGCATTCCAGCAAAGTGAGAGAGAAAGCTAAAAAAGAGAAAGACGTGGCATTTGGACTACAGAGTGACCCTCCCGGGGCCAGTAAAGGCAGTCCCAGCGAGGCAGCTGCGCAAACCCCGGGGAGCAAGGAGCTCGGTCTGGAGGCAACAGGGAGGCGGCGGAAGGAGTTTGGGGACAACATGGTGATAAAATTGAGGCTCTTAGCTTGTTAATGAGAAGGAAGAAAGGCACAACGACAGAGAAAAAAAATGTATGTAATAAAACCACACTTCAAAAATAAAGCAAAGTACAATGAGGTATGATTTTAAGTTACCAAGGGGGTGTAAAATGTGTTCAACCCACTGGAGCTTGATGCTGAGACTTCTCTTCCCGGAGTGGCCCACAGAGGAGGAAGTGTCCCCCAGCCCAGAGCCTAAGTGACACGTCACTGTGGGTGCTCAGAGCCCAGCGGCAGTGGACAGTCCCGCTGCGGCATTGTGGGGACCCGCCTTTCCTCCGGACCAAGTCCACAGGCAAGAACCCTCAGAGGGGTCCTGCGGGACACTGGCTGCCAGGTGAAGGCAGGTTAGAGGGACTGGGGTCAACGATTCACCTTCCCTATCCGGAAGCCAGTGTATTTTATCAGATGCTTGTAAATCACAAAACAGGAGGATGAATCCAACGGGCGTTAAATTGAGGTGTAAGGGGAGCAACCCAGCTATTTAAAGACGGACGTGGTCAAAAAGGGTCAGCCCTGGACGGGTGGGACTTGGGCGGGCGTCAGGGCTGGGAAGGGGAGGAGATAGCATTTTATCAGCAGATCTTTTCAGATCATCTGACTTTCTAACCTCGTTCCCACATATTGCTGAGATTTCAAAATTCGTGAGGTGTGAAAAAATGAAACCGAAGATGCGGAATCCGTTCCCAAGTCCGTGAATGTTACCGCTCCGCATGACGCAAAGTAGACATGTTTGGCTGCTTTACCTTGTGAAGTATTTTCACTGGGTGTCTCTATTCCTTGCACCACCATCACCAGATGTACACACGGTGTCCTTTGCTTCCCCAAAGCCATCCCAGCGGGCTTCAGGCTGCCTGGATGGCACGCGGGGGCCGCATCCGTGGACCCCGTACAATGGTCAGGCATTCCTCACCGACAGCAACTGCGGAGAAAGCAAAAATCCAGCCCCATGGCTCCCACTCCCTAGCAGGTACAGGGGAAGCCCCTGGGCCCCCTCCTTCCTGGGGTGGGGGTTTGTGTTCTCTTACACTCCAGGTTCTTGCACCAGCGACTGCTTGGTCTTCCCAGAGAGGGATTCCCTTGATCTTGACCGTGGCTGGGAGAGAGCTGCAGGCTCCCTGCTCGGGGAGCCTGGTGTGATTCTCCTCCAGAGGCTGCTGATGGTCCGAAAGAGCAGGAGAGAGACAGGCCCGAGATGGGGAGCCAGCATCCAGCATCTGTTTTCCAAACGCCAGATCGGACCAATAAGCAGCCCCCGGTGGCCGGTGTGCGTGCTGATGAGAAGCCTGTTGATTATGCAGCCCAGCGGAAATTCACTGATACCCACTGCTCCCGAGAAAATGGTGTATTCACTCCTCACTGTGATGGTGGGAATGAGTAACTGATGACAGGGACAGGGGCGGAGATGCAGGCTCTGCCACCCAGCACGGCTTCACTGGGGAGGCCAATTGCTTGAGTGTTTCCTTGCTCGTACATGACTGGGGCGGGGGGGAGTCTCTCCAGGTTTTGGGAGCCCCCTGGCTCCTGAGATGGGGCGGTCTGAATGCCAGGCCTGTGGTCTGCAGCAGGAGCACACAACCTCTTTGAAGCCTCAGCAGTGACATCCGTCACAACAGTCACGGCCCTGCTGTTTGTTTTTTTCCGTCAGTGTTTGAACCTCTCTCTGGCTGCTCTCACCACACAACTACTTACGGGCAGGGGTCTGGCTGGCCACCCTGGGGCCCAGGGCCTTCCGAGCGCTGCGGAAGCCACTCTGAGTTGGTGCACAGTGGCTGCCCCGGGGAAACACTCCAACCAGGAGGGGCTCCACGTGTCTAGGCACCAAAAGGACATGGGTTTGAAAATGTGTGCTTGTGGGCGTGACCGTTCAGCAGGGGCTCGGGTGCAGAAAGCACGCCTGTATCGGTAAGCATAGCATCTTCCATCAAGTGTGATGCCTTCCGTTATCACTGCTTCGCGTTTCTGCGTGGTCCTACGTTCCCCGCTAAGCACAGGCACCTCCTCTTCCCACTGCTCATGCTGGACACGCCCTGCTCTGGGGAGCAGCCAGGGGGCCAGCTCACGATTGCAGGAGACTTACCTGGGCTCCGGTGTCCACACTAGCTCGCCACTGCCCAGGACCCCCGGACCTGTCCCGAGAGTGCTTTGTGGTCCACTCCCTGGGGGGCTTCAGTGGCTGTACTTTCTGGACTCTGGATGGAGGGGTGAAGGGAGCAGGCATCTGGGTGAGAGACAGAGCGGCCCCACTGACTTTCAAAACCCCCGAGGCCCACTGGGGCTGAGGGCTGCCGTCCGGGGAAGGACAGTTCAGTGTGTGTTTACGGGGAGCGTGAGGGACAAGCATCTCCCCTGTGTGCAAACCTGCCATTCTAGCCTCCCCAAACATCCACGTTTTTTTCTCAGTGCCCTTGGAGATGGGTTTGTGAGGCTGAGCTTTTGTCTGAGGGGAGGGACATGGGTAAGGGTGGGAATAAGCCAAGAGATCTGGGGAACGGCCAGCCAGCCAAGCCTCCACTCTGCAAAGCTTCCGGGACGGTTCTGGCCTCCTGGCCTATGACTGACAACTGGGTCCATTTTTGGCCCCCTCCCTCCGCCCCCCAAGAGCCTATGCAAGGCCCTCCCTGCAAAGCAATCAGCCCTGGCAAAGTATAATAATGAATCATAAATTTTATTTCAAAATGTAAACGTCACTAAACATGCATACACGTTAAAACAATCAAATGTACAATTCGGTTATTTTTTTTTTCTTTTGCATAGGACATCATTACAATATAAACTCTATGGAATACAAAATACATACAAAGTTGTATCCGAGCAAGCCGAGGCCAGAGTAGGGGCTGTACAACGGTAATACTTCACTGTAGTGATCCAGGGAAGATGACGTGGTGCTGGTTAACAACAGAAAGGAAGGTTCTTACGGGAAAGGAAAAATGTGTGCTCCATGGAAATGGTCTTGGACCCTTGGATTCGGCCTTGGAAGTTTGGCGAACGATCCCACAGACACTCCATCAATGGCTTTGGACGGGGAAGGGGTTGTTTGTGCGGCGGGTCTGGGGGGCAGCTGAGACCCCCGCGCATGCACCCAACACACCCACACGAGCAATTCCCGGCCATGCGGGAGCCCCAGCAAACCCTGAGGCCGCAATGCATAGCTGCTCAGGACGGGCCCCTGCCCACGCCGCCATCGAGCCCTGGGGTCCTCGGCACCTGGCTCAAGGAGACTCTCCGGGGGAAGGGGGGGGGGGGCAGGGAGCCAAGGGTCTCACTCACACACCCAGAGGCAGGTTCCCCGACCCAGGAATGGACGCCATGCCCCCAGGTGTCTGAGCCACACTCAGCCCCGCTGAGTGGGAGAGAGACCACAGGCAGACCTGTGGGTGCCCTGCAAGGGTTTCGGCTCACATACTTGGTTTGCAAATGAGCGTGTGCTGTCCGTGTGTCCCTGGGAAGACGCCCCAAGCCCTGGGGGCAAGCTGCTCCAGCAGCCCACGCCCTGCCCCTTATGCTTCCTGTGCCCCCCTCCCCCGTCCCCGTTCATCCTTAAAAAAAAAAGCAATAAGGTTTTTAAAGCTTCAAGAGGTGAGGAGAGGCTGGGCGGGGCCAGGGGGCCACAATGCAAGTCCCACATCACAACAGGGGGTCACTAGAAACTGGGTGTGGCCCCCCATCCCTTGTGGACCCGGGGCTCACATGTCCCCCCAAACTGAACTCTTGTAACTGATCAGGGACTGAACAGCGGGGGCGGGGCGGGGCGGGGCGGGGGTGGGGCTCTCCTTAAAGACGCCCAGGCATTCATCAGTAGTATCCAAATTCTGATACAAAATTCTCTGGAAGGTCTCTGGGACGAAATCTTTGAAAGCTAGCCTCTACATCAGGACATCACCAAAGGACCTGACTCTGCCCAGGGCCACACTGGGTTCGCCAAGTCATCATCCCACATCCGCATGGCCGGCTTTGGGAAATCCGGTCACTGAAATCGCACGTGGAACCTTTAGGTGGCAAAAGACATGGGTGACCCATAAAGCACTTCTAACCGGCTGTGTGATGGGACCCACACGTCTGACCCTTTTGATCTCCCAGCACTTGGGTCTTTGCATGGATGACTTTCTAAAACTGCATTTAAACCGAATCAGTGCTACCTGCCCCAAGTCAGGGAGGCTTGTAAACGCAGCCAAAACCAGAAGCCGGCCACGGGTTCCTGGTGGACGGCTCCCCTGCTTGCCCACCCGGAGACTGAAGTCCCTCCGAGTACTGTGACCCTGTGTGGCCCGCTTAGTTAGCATCTGCTCTGGCGAGAAAGGAGGCGGGGCCTCCTGGACACACGGGCAGGGGGAGCAAAAGGCTGGCCGCCCCACTTCCCTGGGGACCACAGACCTTTCTGCATGTCCCAGCGAGCGGTCTGAGGGCCAAGGGTGGCCCAGCCGTCTATCCCCCCTCCACCCAGATCACCCATCACTGGTTTGCACTGGGACCCGGGGCGTGGGGAGCCCTGGGGCCCCCCAGGGACGCTATTGTCCACACCTGGAGGCAGCACCTCGGTGATCCTGGCCCCTGCCTGGTGTGTGGCCTCAGAATAAAGGGTGGGGGTCCTGCCACTCAAGCGACGTGGGTGGGGGTATGGCAGGATGCAGGTGGGACACCTGCAGACAAGAAGGCCACCACTGCCCGCTCCCTCGTAGCGACCAACGGCAGAGCGCCCCAGGGCCCTCCGTGGCGAGGGCTGCGTGTGCTGTCTTTCCAGATGGCTGTAGGGTTCGGTGGGCACAGGGGGACAGACAGCCATCCCCCTAATATGGCTGAGACAAAAAGGGACATTTTCATTTGAGACATGACCCCCGGTGGCTGGGTCCGGGGTCACTTTGCGGCCCTTTTGGAGGGGAGCTTCCCTCCACTCACACAAGCCTCTTTGGGAGATCTCTGTTCCCATGACCTGGACCCAGACACTAAAATCAAGGTTTGCACTGTCATTTCTAGGAGTCCTGCAGGCTCCTCAGTCACACTGGAGTCGGCCAGCACGGCCATCAACCACAAAGGTGAAAAACCCTGAAAGAGACCCGGCCGGGGAAGACACTCTATCTACATCAGACAAAAACGCAGCCTGTCCCCAGAGGGTCCTCCTGCACCGAGCCAGGGCGGCCCTCAGACCAACCCCCTTCTCCCCTTGTACTCTGTTTCCTGATGCGGGGATGCCAGGGAGCGCCCTTGAACCTGGCCTGAGATTCATGGCTATCCCCCCCTCCCCGCCCTCCAAGGGAGATGAATTTTCTTCCCCGGCCCAATCGGGACAGTCTGCTGGCCGGAGCCCCAGCCCTGGGTGCCTGGCGGGATTCCCTCCCGAGGCCCCGGCTCCCAGGCCAGGGCCACACCCTGCCATTAGGCCGGAGCCATTTGGAAATGAAGACACTCTCATTGGCCAAAAATAGTCAACGCCTGCATATTTCTGTTTTTAAGGCAATGCTACCCTTCCATCCATCAGACGGAACAGCCCTGGGTCATTTGGAGGAAAAATTAAATTAAGTGCTCTCTTTGGAAACAGCAAATGCCCGCTTTCCCTCCCCCACCCCATCCCACCCCCGCCCCATCTCTAAAACAAACCAGTTCTTCTTTTATTCCAAGATGACTGGGTTTGGAGTCCTTTCCCTCTCCCTGGGAGCAGATGGACGGGTTGGAAACCCGGCCTCCCAATGCCAGGGCGGAACACCAGGGGACGGACACCTGTGGCTCCTCCAGGAAAGTGCACCAGGGGCCACCCCGACCTTCGGGGACCCGGGGACCCGGGGACATAAGCGCACCAAAGGACTTTGGAATAAAATTCCTGAACCTGGAATGTGAGTTCCTGAGACATGAAATGTATTCAGAGTGTGGCTTTCTCGGCCTCACGCAGAAACAACTTTGGGAGGGACGTCCAGGGCCCGGCTGGGCCTCACTTTGGAACTGGGGATGAAGACGTTACGCCCCAGGCATTGGGGCGCTCTTGTGTCCAGGCCCCCCCTTACCCCGCGGAGTCCACTTTCTCTCCCGGATCCATGGCCCGCGGGGCTGCCACGTGGCCCAAACAAAGCCCAGTGGCCAAGGCGGGCAGCTCTGTGCCTGACCAGGGCGGGGGCTGCTCCGCCCCCAGTGGAAACGTCACGGCCCAACTTGGTGCCTACCACGCTACTCAGAGGCTGCCACCATGCCACCGGCCAGCCTCAGCTGACACACAGAAGCTAGACATGGGCATCCAGGCTGCTGCAGACGGCAGGCTGCCACCCGCATTGTCACTGTGGACAGAGGGCGCCTGTCCCTTCTGGAGCTAGCCAGAAGCAGCGGCCAGGGGCTGTGAACACCAGCCAGGCCTGACTCGCTGGGGTTCTCTGTGCTGCGCCCCACACCCAGAGGGTGGGGTGGAGGCTGGGTGGCCACAACCAAGGCACTCTGGGCCCAGGAAGCCCATCTACGGCCCTCCAAGGTCCCAAGGGTCACTCCTCCTCATCAAAAAGGGCAGAGGTCTCTGTAAGCTACCTCACGTCCGCCCCAAACCCACACCCCCCGGCCCAACACACGCGCACACACACACTGTCCTGGGGGCTTGTATTTACACGCCCTGAGTCTGCCCAGTGGCGCTGCAGACCGGCTGTCTGCAGAGGAGACCGGCAGAGCTCGGCCTCTCTGACCCACCCGGGCTCGCACCTGAGCCAGCCCAGGCTGGGGGTCCTGGAAAAACGGCCTGGCTATCTGCTGTCCTCTCCAGCAGGAGCAGGCTGGCAGGCTGGCAGCTGTGGGCTGGGGCCTCCCAGGCAGGGTGGGAGAAGCAGGAGGAGGCGGGAGGAGTCCAGGGGACACTGAGCTTCAGGACAAGGTGGAGGCTCACCCATTCTGAGCTGGGGACACAGCAACAGCGGTCCTGCAACTTCCTGGCTGCTGTCCCCCGGGGAAGAAGCAATGCTCGGTCCCAGGCATCAGCATGTCCCATGGCACCCGCTTTGCTGCTCTCAAGAAGTCCCGGGTCGGAGCGCTCCAGCGTCCTGCCGTGGGTTGGTCCCCACACACAGAGCCTCTGGCCAGGTGGCGGACAACTTCACCCACCGGTCGGAAAGAAGGTGTCCCATAGCGGGGACCGGGCCGGTGGGCAGAGCAGGATCTGGATGCACCAGCGACAGTTTGGGACGTCCCTGCAGAACATGGGGATTCCCAGGTCCCTGATGCCTTCTGCAGGGGCACGGAGGAGCAGGCATCCCTGTTACGGCATGTCTCTGGGGGCAGGCTAAGGGCTGGGGGGTGGCCTCGCTGCCGTGGCATTGGACATTGGTGCTGCAGCAATCTCCCAGCCTCTGCTCCCAGCGCCCCAGAGAGAGGCCAGGGACCGGAAGATGGGTCCCCCTGGGGGTGTGCTCCTTTGCCTGGCTCGGCTTAAGGCATCCCTCTGACCCGTGTTAAGTCCTGAGCCCGGCCGCCCGCTGGAGCAGTGGCTGGAGGCTGGGCGGTGGCAGCCAGAGGGGCGCTCAGGTCCCCGCTTGGACACCTGCCCCGGAAGCACAAGTGTCAATGACCACGTCCACTCCAGAGTGGCCGGTGGATGGACCCGCAGGCTGGACGCTGAGCTCCACGGGCACGGCTCCCGCTGCGATGTCCCCAGAGTGTCCCCAAGCGAGCCCTGGAGAACTCCAGAGTGCAAATCTATGTACAGAGTAAGGCGGCAGGGAGGGGTGTCCTCACCGGGCCCGCGGACCGTGTCCATCCCTGAGAACGGCTTTCACACCGCTGACTCTCTCCTTCGTGGGTACGTCCATTGTGCAACTTGTGGATGGTGGGTTTTTTTTTTTTAATTGTTTTCTGTTTTGTCTTTTTTTTACAAATTGAGTTTGACACCTGAGGTGAAGAAAATCGGGGAGGGGGGGTGGTTGACTTCATCGCATTCTGATTACAAAAGGACAGAAAGGGGGGGTCACTGGGGAAACGAGAGCATCGGTTCATGGCTGTAGTGGGGGAGGGGCCCACGGGCGGCCGGTGGGGCGCAGGGTGGGGGCTGTGCTGCTGTTGCTGCGGGGACGCGGGGGACGCCGCCGCGGCGCGCTCAGGGCGAGCTGGCCGGGCTGATGGTGGGGCTGCTGGCGTCGGAGCGGCTGTAGTCGCTGAGCGAGCCGGTGCGCGAGCCCCCGCCGCGCCGCTGCAGCATGCCCGGGTGGAAGTTGGCGTGGCGGCGCGCGTGCTTGGTCAGGTGGTCGCTGCGCATGAAGCGCTTGTCGCAGATGGGGCAGCTGAACTTCTTCTCGCCCGTGTGCGTGCGGTAGTGCCGCGCCAGCTCGTCCGAGCGCGCGAACTTCTTGCTGCAGTCCGGCCAGCTGCAGGCGAAGGGCCTCTCACCTGCGGGCGACACGGGCACAGCGTCAGGACGGGTGCAGCCCACGCCGCCCTCCACCCCCGTGGGTGCCCACGCGACCCTAGGGCACGCCCCTCCGCCGCCTGGCCGCCCCACCCCGCGCGCTGCGCCCTTTCTCTCTGTGTCCCATCGCCACCAGGGTGTGACACATCCCTCAAGCCAGAGGTGCGCATGCCTGTGCCCTCCCCGCGCGCACCTGGGGAGGGCAGCGGACCTCTCCCAGGATCAAAAGGTGGCGGCATCGCAGGTGCTGCGGGTGCAAGAACCCGGTACCCTGGCAGTGGCCCCTCTAAGTACACAGCAGGGCTGGCCACCAGCAGCCCGTGCGGAGCCTGCTGTCCCCGGCCTGCTTGCTGGGAGCACAGCCTGGGAAGGATGGAGGTCCCCTGAGGGCTGGAACCCCTGGGTGAGTCCCGCTGCCCCCTGCTGGCCTCGCACCCCTGCCAGGCCTGCTCGCAGACCCTGGCACCCTCCTCAGCCCCAGCCCTGCCCCTCCAGTGTGACGTGAGGGTGTCTGCCCAGGCGGTTTCCAGGGCCTGAGAATCTGTGACCAAGGCGCCTGGTTCAGCTCAACAGGCTCCACCGGGCAGTCTGCTGCTCCTGTTCACAGAGAGGCCCCGGCGTGGCCAAAAGGACAGGAAACTAACAGGCTCCTGCAGAACCAAGCAGGGTGCCCAGGACACCCAGGCACAGAGAGGGAGCAAAGGTCAGCTGCCGCCAACACCCCTCCCCTCCCTCCCATCCTCGCTCAGCAGGAGAGACAGACCTGCATTTACCCAGGCACCACGCTCTGAACCCAGGACAACGCCAACTGCTCAGGAAGAGCCAGCAGGGGGGGCCTGGCACCCAAGGGTGCAGCCCATCTGGCACTGGAGTAGCCACGCAGCTGCCCTCCCCTCAACACCTCCTTGAAGCTGGGCTACCTGTGCCCGGCTGAGGAAGTCCACACCACCCGCCCCAAAGAGATCATCAAACTTAAATATAAACAGACACCCAAGGACGGCTAGACGGCCAAGGAAAACCAGCAGCCTGCGAGGGAAGGGCCAAGAGCCACGAAAGCGCCGGCCTCCAGCGGGAGAAGAGTGAAGCCAGGGACCAGAAGAGGAGGTAACCGAAAAATCCTTTGTCTCGCGAGCCACGGCAGACAAAACTCAGTGCCTACAGCAAACAGGAGACCATAAAAAGGAAGTCCAGAGAACAACAACAAAAAAAAAATAGTGTTTAGAAATGCAGAGTGCCTTTGCCCAAAACACAAATTCCATGGAAAAGCTGGAAATGCACTCAAGAAAAAAATCCCAGAAAAGAAAGCACAGAAAAAGAGCTCCAGAAAATATGTCGACCGCCCTGCTCGCCCTGGTCACGCCGGAAAGTCGGGGGCTGTGTGCGGCTGTATTTGCTGTCCTCGCTGATTTTAGGTTTTGGGGGGCAAGGGGGTGTGGGGGGTGGAAATAAATGGGAAAGCAAACCAGCATTTCCCCAAACACTGGTGATTGTTATACACGGTGGAAACTGAAAAGTTCAGGGTCACGGGGAATCAATCCTGGAGCGACCACAAATAACAGAAGGCAGTGAGTAAATACTAGGAAAAAGGGGGAGAGGAAATGACTGAAGGAACAACAGAACACATGAGGGGACAGAGCTGGGACAACAGATACGGAGGCTCTTCCTAAGTCACACTGGATGAAAAGACGAACAGGTCCTTCCAAGCCAACCTTTCACACTCCAGTAAAAATGAGGAAAAGACAAGAAGCCAGGGGAGTGAGTGAACCATGCAGGCAGAAGGCAGAGGAGTCTCAGGACAAGAGTGAGGCAGAGCGTGGGGTGGGCGGGACACTGGAGCACAGGGGCCAGGCAAGAGCCCCATGCCCCAGCGAGTGTGACCATGAGACACTTAGAAACCCCAGGAAAAAGACTTGCGAGACAACTGTGGTGTATGAGGCAAACTAAAACACCACATGCTTATGAGCAATCGGAGAGCGCTCTGAGCCCCGCTCTGCTCTAGGGGCGTTTTGCATGCTTTGTATTCCTCACAACAGCCCCAGGAGGAGGCAGAAGGGGCAGGCCCCAGCCCCGGCAAGGGCTCTTACTTCATGCGGCCACAGTCACAGGCGCCGTAACCTGCTTGTCAGTGTTTGGACTCCGAGGAAGCCCACGCGGCTGACTCATGGCCCCAGCAGAGAAATGTGGATTTCGGGGAAATGGAGAGGCTCACACATGCATGCTCAAAGGAAATCCCGAAAAGAGGTTCAAGTTACAGGAACCATCAAACCAAAGAATTCGTACTATACCCATCCCCTTCAGGAGGCGTCGGCGGCGGGGAAGAGGTAGGAACATTTAGCTTATTTACGGAAGTAACAAAAATCAGAGCGGCATTGGTCTCTTGAGAATCAGGCTGGATTGAAAACAGGATTTTTTGTTGTTAGCATACACTCTTCTGTGCTGTGTGTCTTTTTTAAAAAATCGTATGCATGTCCTCCTGGATAAGAGTAAAAAAAAAAAAAAGGGTGTTTAAATAGAGTTCTTTAAATATCTAGGCAGAGTTTCCCAAACCATGTTCAAAGAAACATCAGAATTGAATAAACTGCTAATGGGCCCCAGGAGTTGGGGGGGGGGCAGAATTGAGAAATCAGGTGCAGGCGGGTTCCACTCTCGGAAAATCACGACACACCTTCGTTATTATGCTGGGAAGGGTCCACGTTCAAAAGCACGGTTTCATTTCCTGGGACCGGGTGCTGAGTTCGAGTGTTTGGGGCATCAAGTGGTGCAGACGCGGTATATTGATGGGCGTGGCCTCATTGCCCGCGGTGGCTCAATAGCGCCTCCAAGAGGTAAATTCAAGTCTCGATGCTTAAAACCTGTGAGTGTGTCCCCCTGTGCCCAAAGGGGCTTTGCAGCCCTGGCTGGGTGGCTCAGTTGGTTGGAGCGTCATCCCATAAACCAAATCGCTGCGGGTTCAATTCCCGGTAAGGGCACATACCTAGGTTGTGGGTTCAAACCCCAGGTGGGGCGTATAAAGAGACAACCATTGATGTTTCTCTCTCTCTCTCTCTCCCCCCCCCTTCTTTCCTCTCTCTCTCTCTCAAATCAATAAACATATCCTTGGGTGATTCAAAATGTACATGTAAAAAAAAATCCAGATATAATTAAGGTACGGGTCACCGGTGTCCTTAGAAGAGAAAGTCACGTGACAAAGGAACCTGGAGGGTGGCGCCAACCACAGGAAGCTCAGGGGCAAGCAGGCGACCCCTTCCCCCTCGGAGCCTCCGGAAGGGCCCCGACACCTCGATCGCAGGCTACTGCTCCCCCACGGGGTGAAAAAGCCCATTTCTGTCGCAAGTCTGTGGCCACTCCCGGCAGCCACAGGGAACAAACGCAGCCCCCACCCTTCCCCTGGGGTCTACCACCAGCCCATGGTCCTGCGCCTGGCAAACGCCGAGTGCTGAGTCCTGAAAATGGTGCTTATTACTGCTTCTCTTGTCCGTTAGTCCCGCCAACTAGGTCTTCTCAGCTTTGACGAAGGAGGAACCACCAGATTCAGACTCATCCTTGCTTCCTAATAAGCCCTGGCCGGGCCCTCCTTGGGGGCTTCTCCTTTCCTTGGGAGTCCTTCTGCTTATACCCCTGGGAGGCACACGGGGTCAGGGGGGTGTTAATTACAGACAGGCTCTGCGCTGTGGGCTGGTGCCGGGTGGCTGGCCTGGCGTGGGAGGTGGGGAAAGCCCGAGGCCCCACGCGCCTGCACACAGCTCGCGGCCTGTCTGGGCCTCAGCAGCTAAACACTTTGAGTACAAACCAGTGCCCGGGGCCGTGGTTGTGAAGCAGACGGACAGGGTCCTCCGGCTCCAGTCGTTATACCCGGTCTGCCCGGTCCCGGAGGGGAGACAGCCTGTAAACTGGCCCACAGGCCACCGGGTGAGACATTTGGAAGTTATGATTCATGCTGACACAGAGCCGCACCAGGGCCTGGCTGGGCCGGCCTCTGGGTGGGGACATTCAAGTGGCACCCAGGAGGCTGGAATAGCAGCCTGGGGAGGGGACAGCACTTCTCATACCCCCGGCAGCGAGGGCCCCACAGCATTGGTGTACGAGGCTGATGCCCATTGATTCAAACGGAAACAAATTTAAACTCCAGCACTCAGTCCGGTGATGTCACCACACAGCGTGGAGCCTCTGGAATATTCCATTGTATTGTTTGGAGAGAAAGAAGGACCAATAATGCTATTATTGTGAAAACGGTCTTCACCGTGCGGCCCAGGCACGGTCTCAGTGACCGACAGGTGTCCCTGGACCTCACTTAGAACACTCTGCCTCTAGGGACCCACCCAGGGTGCTGGGCTGGGCTGAGTGCACGGCGTGGCGGGGGGGTGCCCCCCCAGAGCAGGTGGGGGCCTTACAGAAGCCGGCCTGCTGGACTGAACAGCTTCCTCTTCACTGGGCTCAGATTCCTTGCCTGCCTCTTCCCAGGTGTGCGACCGGGACCGGCGCGGGCCCCACAGGTCTGCCACAAGGACAGCACGGTCCCCACAGGAGTGACCCTGGCTCTCCCCGATTACTCCAGGACCCCAAAGGGATCACTGCCTGCCCTCGATGGCACCCAGAAGCCAACTGTGAGCTGCCCCACTCCACGTGGCTGCCCCCTCTGTCAGGAGGGGGGGCTGTCTGGGGGGGCTGCCGGACAGGATGCTGAGAGGGGCTTGTGGGGGGCAGGGTGAGAGGAAGGGGAGCTGAGTTCATATCTTGTGGGGTGCTGGGTGCACAGGGAGGGGGAGGGAAGCTGGGGGAGGGCCGAGTCACTGTGGAGGGGGCCTTGGGGACCCAGGGGCTGGTGGAGGGGGGGCGTAGAGGAACCAGTGGGTGTCTGGGAGCAGGGATGAAGGCTGTGGGGGAGGGGTGGTGACTAGTCAGTGCAGGACAGAGACATTCGGGGCCCTGGGAGCACAGGGTGGGGGGTGTCGGGAGAGGGGATAGCAGAGGGCAGGGTGCACAAGCAGCACAGGGTAGCTGGGGGACCTGGTGGCAGAGGGCCCAGGGTGTGGGGCGGGGCTGCATAAATGTCCCTGGTGCCCTGGCCAAGCAGCAGAGAGCGATTGCCTCATCTTATCAGGGAACAGAGTGTCCCAGGCCCTCTGTTGCCCAAGCCACAGGCTGGGGTGGACGGCGTGTTCCCTCCGAGAAGCAGCCCAGGGGCCAGGCTGGGGACTCGGGGCCTCTCCTCCGCCCCTGCAGAGCCTCTCAGTGCCACCCGGGCGGGCGGGCCTGTCCCTGCCTGCAGCAGGTGCAGTCAGGCTCCGCGTGGCAGCTTCCAGCTCAAACCTGGGCTCCGTCCCGGCCTTGGCCACGAGGAGATCCCTCCCCCCACCCCGACTCCGCCCTCCCCTCCCCTCCCCCAGGCCTGCCTGCTGCCAGTTAGCTCAGCGGCTGCAACCCGCCAGCCAAACCAGCAGCCCCTGCTGGTGAGTGGGCCCCCCTGGCTGCAGCAGCACCAGGCGGTTCTTTTTCACCTGGGAGCCTCCCTTGGGCAGTCTCGGGGCCTTTTCTGCCAGAACCTTTGTTGCCCAGGGGGCAGTCGGTGGCTGGTGGCTGTTGGGTCCTCAGCCTCCCGGGTGGGAGGAGGGGGTAAGGGGACACAGAAGTCTGATCTCTGCCCTGTGCCCTCCCCCTCCCCCGGAGAAGAGCAAATGGATCCATCACCTTAACAGGGGCGTCCTGGATCACATGACCAGGCGTCAGGGAGCACAGGGGATCTGGGTGCATGTGGGAGGGCTGGGGGAGGGGCAGGGCTGCTCAGAGTCAGAGGGAGGCGCAGAGTGGGACCTCCAAAGAGAATGCTTTCCCTGGGCTGCCAGGCCCAGCGCCCAGGCCCTGGCCGTTCCCCGCCAGCAAGCAGGCTGCCATTCATCAATAGGTGGCTCTGGTCAGTGGCCGCCGGCACTGGCCACTTCCATCTCCCAACCTCAAGACGGCCCTGCTCTACATGCCACAAATCCGCTCGCCCTCCCACCGAGGGTTGGGGGGGGGGGGCAGACGGCCAACCCACTGGGGCTGATCACCCGCCGGCCTCCAGGGCACCCCAGGCCTTCAGCAGCTGCGGGGTCCGCAGGAAAGCCTGTGGTCTGGCGGGGAGGGGATTGCCCTCGTTCTGTAGGGGGCCATTCACCGTCATACAGGTGTGGCCCAGGACCAGAGGGGCGCAAGTAGCCCTAGAAGGTGGCCCCACAGCAGGAGAGGGAGCCCACCCAGCCCCCATTCGTGTTGACAGCCTCGGGGTTGTCTCTCCCTGTGAGAATTGACGAGAATGCACATGCTCACAAGAGACCCAGCTCTCGCCAGCGGGGCTCACGGGCAGTGCGTGTGTGCGCCCGCTGGTGCCCGGCCAGGCCCCGCACCAGGCGGCGCTCATCTTTGCCCCAACGGCCCGTGCCCTGGGGCCGGCCCCTCTGCTGCTGTGGGCGCGGGAGTGTGGCCGATCACGTGCTCCTCTCTGCTGTTGCACAAGCCGGAGCTGGCGGGACATGAAGGGCGGGGGCGCCCCACACAGCCTCGGGGCGCAGACTAACCGAGAAGACCCACCTTCGTCCCACGCGTGTCTCCACGTCTCTACAGCGGGCGCACGGCGCTTTTAGGGAGCACACTGCTGTTGTTGCTTTGCTCGGTTTTGGAAGGGGATCACCTGAACCCCCCCAAATTCACAGAGAAAAAGAAACAAAGAGAAAAGGCCAGAGGAACCCTGAGAACGAAGAATGGTGGGTGGGGGCGGGGGGCTGACCAGGCCACCAGATAGTCAACACATTGTCACACAGTCTAATAACTGGCCAGGGGAGCAGAGCGGCGGGGACGGGTTTAGCATACAGTGGCAGCTCATCCGGGAAGAGAGCGACATCCAGAAAAGATGTCAGGACCGCTAGGTAGCACCTGGAAAGAACGGAAGGTCCCTGCTTCGCACCCTACCCCAGGATGAAGCCTAATCCCGTCAAAGATTTCAGTGGGGGAATGAGAGCACCAACAGCGTGGAAGAGAACAAGAGAACACGAGAACATTCGTTTATAACAGAGATGGTCCAGTCCGGAAGCCATTAACGAAAAGACTGATACATTTGAGTACAAAAGTATAAAATGCTTCTCCACAGAGGGAGTCACCATAAGCAAAGGCTTATTATGAGTGGGGGGGAAAAATTTTTGCAGCTCATCCGACAAAGGGCTGATGTCCAGCATAGCAAGAGCTCACGGCAATTAGAAGGGAAACCCCAACAGGAAAAATGGGCAAAGCCTGTAATTGATCGTTCACGAAAAGGAAATGCGGAGAACGATCCGACAGCTGAGAAGATGCTCGATCTCGATCACCCATCTACCGACGCGCACCCCACCTCGCGGAGGCCCCACTGTGGCCTCCTGGGGCGGCGAGGCCATGGGGACTGGCGGCCGCACGCTTTGCTGACAGAAGTACCCACTGCCACGGCCTCTACCAGAACTTTCGGTGCCACATCCCAGCTCCGGGAAACTATCCTGCAGACATACCTGCACACCTACGAAACAGGACGTGTGCCTGATGATGTCATCGGCGCCACCCAAGTCTCCGGAGAACTCCTGTCCTCCCTCTGGGGCCCGTTACGTGAGATACGGAACGAAAGGCAGAATGAGTTCTTCCTGAACTGAAACAGGATAGATGGTGAGTGCACGTGTGTGCACATGTGTGCACGTTGCGTGCAGAAAAGACCCTCTGGGGGGATCCCTGAGAAAGGGAGAACAGGGCCCTGGCCGGGCAGCTCAGTGGGTTAGAGCGTCGTCCCAATATGGCAAGGTTGCAGGTTCGATCCCCAGTCAGGGCACATACAAGCATTAAACAATAAATGCATAGATAAGTGGAACCACAAACCGATGTTTCTCTCTCTCTCTCTCTCTCTCTCTCTCTCAAATCAATCAATATATATTTTTTTAAAACAGGAAATTTATCTGTGATCAGACGGCTGGGTGGGTGGAGGACAAGGGACATGGGGAGAACGTTCCTCGGAAAGCTACTTAAACCTCTTGGATTTCGGCACAGGCGAACGCACTGACCCATTCCAAAAAACAAAAAAACAAACGCCCAGAGCAAACCAGGAAGTTCCAGCCGCAAACACTGCCCGTGTAAAAGCAAGGGAGGCCCCCTCAGGCTGTGCGCTGCCTCGGAGACCCCCACCCTGCAGTTCCCTCAAAGGACACTCTCCTCGAAGGGCAAGGGCAAAGGCAAGGGCAAGGGCGGTTCCCTGGAGCAGGAGAAACTCAGGAATAGCAGCAAAGGCCAATCTGCCTTCCCGGCGCCCTCAGGGGCAGCCTGCCAGGGCTCAAGAGCCCCTGGGTCACACGGCAGGCCATTTTGCTGGAAAGCGTTTCCATTTAAAAGGCACTAGGAGAAGAATTTGAACAGCAGCCTGCCCAGGGTTGTAATTATGTTGTTGGAGGCCCCTTCGGGCTCCTGAATACCAGGCTCTTGTCGGAGAAATGGCTCTGTGTGCCCTGAAATCGCTCCTGTGACCTGTCTGTGGAGAACCAGCGGGGGATGGGGTGGGTGGGGGGGATGAGACAGGCGCCCCATGGGCTGCGGGCTCTTCCTCCCCAGGTGAGCTGGTCCAGCTGGCAGCTGTGGTGGCCCCAGTCTCTGAGGGCCACCTGGGCAGGTCCAGAGAGACTCACAGAGAAGCCAGACTGCCTCTTGACCTGAAGAAGCCCTCAGCCAACCAGGGGCCACCCACACAGGGCATCCCCCAAAGGAACAAAACCCTTCGAGGTCAGCTGAGCCCCTGGGAGAGGGCACAGAGCAGGGCGGCCGGACCCCCTGCCTGTGGACACCTGCCCTGCTCTGCACCCCAGGGCGCCCGGCTCTCTGGGTAACAAAGGACGGGGCTGCCTGCAGAGCCTTTGGTAACCATCTGTCCCACTTCCGCTTCCTGCGTCCCCCTCCCCCGGTCTTCACTTCCTCTCCCCTCTCCCTCCCCTCCCGGGTGGGCCTCATGGGGAAGGCTGCAGCACACACATCTTCACAGGTGTGTGGCTTTTAGGGGGCCGTGTGCCAGCCTGTGTCTCCACCAGGCTGGAGCAGGAGGGTGAAAGACAGAAGCCATCAGGGAGATGGGGACTGTGGTGGGAAAGTCCACATGACCTGGCCAAGGTCACAGGTGGGGGCAGGCACTTCTGTGACAAGCTGCTCCAGCTGACCTCAGCCACTAATGTCCCAGAGGTGGGTGCCGAAGGGAAGCCATCCAGCTTCAGGATGAGGTCACTGAGGCCCAGCACACGCCGTGCTGAGAGGCTTCACCCCCAATACACACCATGAGGTCCCCCCACCGGGGACCCTGGAGCCTCCACTCCCCAGGAAGGACCAGCAGCCCCCCATCTGCCTGTGGGGGCCTGGACAGGCAGCTGCCGGTCCCTTGTGGCCACACCTGCCGTGTGGAAGGAGCTGCACGGCCCTTTTGCAAGAGGCCCTGTGTGTGAGGAGGACTCAGTGACCCGAGGCTGTGCACTTAAAACCAGAGAGCTAAGAAGTGGTCCCTGGGGGCGGGGGACTTGCTCGAGGCCCAGCACCTACACTGGCCACTCCAGGTGTGCAAAGCCAGCGTTTCCCTCAGGAAAAAAATGTCATGAGCTTTGAAACAGAGCACAGCACAATGTCCTTTCCAGAGCTGGCCTCACAAAGCAAATAAATGCAAATCAAAATGAGCAAGTCCTAGCCCTGGCTGGTGTGGCTCTGGATTGAATGCTGGCCTGAGAACCAAAGGGTCGCCGGTTCAATTCCCAGTCAGGGCACAGGCCTGGGTTGCGGGCCAGGTCCCCAGTGGGGGGCGCACAAGAGGCAACCACACACGGATGTTTCCCTCTCTCCTTCCCTTCCCCTCTCTCTAATAATAAATAAATAAACTCTTTTTTAAAAAAATGAGCAAGGGCTATAGTTTCACTGTAGTCCTGAGATGCCTTCGGTTTTTAAGCAGGAGGATTCAGGAAAAAAAAAGACAGTCATTGACCGACTTTTCTGGAACAGTCGAAGAGCGCGGAGAACATGCTCCCGACACGCGGGGAGCTCCTGGGTTCTTTCCCAGCAGCCAGTTCTCCAGGCCCGCCTGCTGCCCGGCTGGCCTCGGCCACTCGGAGCAATCTGTGCTCGGGGAAAATTTGTGTGTTCATGAAACTGCTCGCAGAGCCCAGGCTGTGGGAGCTGTGAGCCAGAGGCTGGGCCCTCAGTGATCCTGCCTTGGGCCCGGCTGTGTCCCAGCCACACTCTGTCCTCTGCACCCAGCCCACCTGAGCAAATCCACACTGCCCGGTAGAAAGATGGGTGCCCCAGGGGGCCTTTAAGGCTCAGGGAACAAAAGCTGGTCCCTTCCCATCGCTGGCTTGGCCAGGTCTGCTGCCACCTCTCCTGGAGCATCCCTTCCTCCTCACGCCCTGTCTCTATGCCCTTCTCCAGCCTCACCTGGAACAGGTCACTAAGGGAGCAGACCCTGGGGACACCAGCTGGGGAAAAAAGCAGGTGTCCCTCGGCATCCCCTCTCCTGCCACCAGAAGCCCCGGAGCTGGAGTGTTACCTTCCTTGATAGTTTTGCTGTCCCGTACCATGTCCTGTGCCCTGCCTCCTTTCCCCAGGACCTCAAGGTGGGGTGTGGGGGACTCAGTGCTCCTTGGTATCACCCCCTACATCACTGAAACCACACTTCACAGGCTGGGTGGGGCAGGTACACAAGAGGACGATGAACACGGAGGCTCGTTATCGCCAGGGTCCACTGAAGCCACAGACGGGCCCGCTTCCAGGCCGTCACACTCGCAAGAGTGCAGCAGAAACCAGACCTGCAAACGGCTGAGCCCCACTGTCCCCAGGCCCAGGGGACATGTGTGAGCTAGGCCTGCAGGGCGCAGACAGGGCTGGGGACCATGGGAAGATGGGTGGGTGCGTGAGGGTCCTGTCCACACTGCTCTTCTCTCCCACCCACGTGCTTGTTTGGAGTGCAAATGCTAGCTCACAGAATTACGTGTGACCACACACACACACACGTGTGTGCAGACATTACCAAGCTCTATGACAGGACGGTGGCAGTCTCACCCAGACCCCTGCTCGCAGACTGGGCTGGCCTCCAGGGTGCCCGGCCCCGCTGAGCTCCGGCGTCCGGGTGGCAGTCACTCACAGGCGTGGGCACATGTGCCGGGAACTTCATAAAGGTGTTTCCCAGCCTTTTGCGAAGGGTTACAAAACACCCTGGAAAATTTCCGTTCCCAAGGTCCCCTTTAAAATGGCAATAATAAAATGCCCATGGTTGCTGCCAGACAAGGGCTCCCTGCCCCCGAAAAACACATCCCAAGTCACATCCCCCAAAGTCCCCTGAAAGGACATGTGGGGGGGTGGGGAATGGGATACTGGGTCCCACCACCCAGAGTTTCCAGATCCCTAGACTGCTCCAGGCCAGGGTCCTTGAGCACGGCAGATGTTTCCATTTGTTCCCTTTCTATTCTGACGGTCGTATCCCTAATGGCCTCCAAAGGGACTCCACGGCACCTTCCCTGAGCCACGCAGAGGGACCTTGTCCAGCCCCGGGGCCGCTTTCCTTTGCAATCTCGAAGGGGGTGGTGCCCTGCTTCAGGAGTCAGCATGCCATCAACAACCCCGTTTCTGGGGACCTGTGGCCCACACACAGCCCTGACAGCAGCTGGCTGCCCAGGGGTGACATTTCAGTCGGCATTTTCAGAGATTTTCGCAAACTCCAAGGAGCGGCAAGGACATGAGTTTGGAACCCACGATTAAAGATCCGGATCTATTCACCTGCTCACAATCTTCTTAATTTGAGTTTGATCAAAAGCGAAGGCAACTTGTCTCCAGACTACACGAAGAACTCTTACATCTCAGCAATACGCAAACACCCCAATTTCCAACACGAACGAAAGATCTGAAGTCAACCAAAAACAGGTACGCAGATGGCAGACAGCTCTGCGAAAAGATATTCAACATTTGTCGTTGGAAATGCTAAGTGGAATAACGAGATGCACTATACACTGATGATGAGAGTGGCTAAAATCCAAAAAGCCGACAGTATTAAGTGCTGCAGAGCAAGCGGAACGCTCGTGCCTTGCTGGTGAGCATGCAATGCAGTGTAGTTATTTTATAGGATAGTCTGGCGGTTTCTTAGAAAGTCAAACACAGACTCACTGTACAGCCCAGCAGTCCCAGTCCTAGGCCTTTCCTGGGTGTGCTGACGGGCCACCCACGGCTGTTTGTAGCAGCTCTATCTACAACCGGCGAAAGCGGGCAGCAAGCACTTTGTACAGGTGAATGGATAAGCACATTGTGGTGTGTCCCATGAAATACGATTCGATGACAAAAAGGAAGGACCTATTGACTCACACACACACAAATCAACGGATCTTAAAGGCATTTTGCAAAGTCAAAGAAGATAAAGTCTGCAATTGTGTGCTTCTTCTCTTCATGTGACATTCTGCCAGAGGCAAAATGTGAGGACAGAAAGCGTGTCGCAGGTGGTGGGGGCTGGGGGGTCGGGGTGGGGCTGGCCACCAGGAGGAATTTTAGGGTGTCGGGTTGGTTCTGCCTGGTCCTGCGGCGGTGGAGACAGGGACGCTGCGCATTTGCCGGAACCCACCGAAGCGTACTTCGCAAAGAATGCGCTTCGAGGCAGGCAGATCTGTAACATGTGACGGAGGTCTGCGGGATCCCGGGATGGAATGTGGGCTGCGACAGCCGGCTCCGGCTGTACCACAAACACACAACATGGCATCTTGGGAGGGAACAGGAAAGAGGAACTGACCTAAGTTACCTGGGAAAACAACATTCTGACTGGAAACGGGAAGGCTGCAGACAAAAGCAACTGCTCTCGTTTCTCATGACAGTGTGGGGTAAAAGATTCCAAAACTGCCTCACTGTGTGCGGTGAAAGCAGAGTGGATGGTAGGCACTACGCTCACTGATGGAGTGGAGGCTACAGACCAGCACCAGGGGAGCAGGAGCCCTCCATGGGGGGCTTCCCCAGAGTCTGAGACCCCGTGCGAATTCACGCTTAGTTCAAGTGCACACGGAGGGAAAGGGATGTGTGTATACTCAGGCTGGGACATAGACAAGACTCCTGGCTCTGTCCCCTGGGAGGGGCTGGAAGCAGCAACAACCCAGGAGCACACGCGGCACCCAGATCTTGGTTTCTAAATACCGTTTCCCGATAAAAGGCAACAGGACTCCCGAGAGACATGGCAGATGTGAGAACTAGAGGAGGGTAAACATAAGATGAGCCTGAAGCGTCTTGTTAATACCAGAAAGTTAGGAAGGGCACACAAAAAAACCCCACAAAATGATGGGGTGGATGGAGTCACGGGGACACTGGAGCCAACCCGACAGAGTTCCTGGCCTTGAATAAACATCAGCGGTAAGTCACGCAGACATTCTGCCACTGATATTTGGTGTGATGAGGAGGGAACTTCACCTGTGCGGTACTTTTCCCAAAAAGCCACAAACACAGTCTAATCAGGAGAGAAACATCAGGCAATGGCAAATTGAGGGACTTTTCTACAACATACCCCTCAAAACAACTGAGCGCGGGGGTGGGGCGGGGGTGATCTGGGAAACTGTCACAGCCGAGAGGAGCCTGCGGAGGCGTGGCCGTAGTTCAGACAATGGATCACAGGAGACCCATTTCACTCACATTCTGTGGCCGCTGTAGCCGTGACCACAGAGCTTATTTCTGAGTCATGGGTCAACGCTTCTCGGTGTGAACGGCTAATACAGTCCCATTTGTCAGGACAGTCAACACTGGAGAAGGCCCTCGAATGCTTTGGGAGCCCTGTCTCACAGAGTCGTCCCCTTTGCCAACTAGATTCTTCCTGGATTGCCCACCTGGAAGACAAATACATGGGAGCCACCTGGAGACCGTGGCGGTGACAGTTCAGTGCCCACTGGCCCAGGACCCATTCTCCACATCTTCTTGGCCCCGAGAACACGACTTGAGTTTGCAAGCAACGCACCAAGTAGAAGCGCCCTCAGCCCGACTCCCTTGCAGCTACGATTGGTGTGGTGAACAGATTCTGGCCAGTGAGTTCTGTATAAGCCGCTGGGTGCACTTTCACAATAAAGAGGGGCACGTTCCCTCTGCCCTTCACTCTGCCCTACTCCTGCCTGGACTGTGTCCCAACGTTGTAGGAGCAGCAGTCGTCACCCAATCACGGGGTGGAAAATGTGGCGGAATCCACATGCCAACAATGACAGAGCAGGGAGGGAAAACATGCCCCGGTCTCTGGTGGCATCACACCAGCCCTGGACGATCCACGTCAGGACCTATAAATGGAGAAATAGGACCCACCCCTAAACATTTAGACCTTCTCCTTTCTCCTTCTTGAGAGCTGCCTGCAGTTACTTCAAGAACACAGCTCCAGCCCTGGCTGGTGTGGCTCAGGGGGCTGGGCCTTGTCCTGCAAACCAAAGGGTCGCTGGTTCGATTCCAGGCCAGGACACGTGCCTGGATGGCGGCCAGGTCCCTGGCTGGGGTAATGACGGGAGAAGCCGATGGATGTTTCTCTTGCACACTGATGTTTTTCTCCCTTTCTTTTTCTCTCCCTCTGCCTCTCTCTAATAATAAGTTTTAAGAAAAATTAAAAAGAATAGAGTTCCACGGAGACTTGACTTTGGGTGATGGACAATGTATAGATGATGGGACTATGGAATTGTACCCCTGAAGCCTATATAATTTTATTAACCAATGTCACCCAATAAATTCAACAACAACAATAATAATAATAATAATAATAATAAAATAAATAACATTTCCAACATTTTAAAAGGGAAATGGCCTGCCTCTCCAGGACAGCACCCCCAGGAAGGGGCAGTGGTCCCGGGACCCCACCCAGCTCCTGGTCTTTATGCAGCATTTCTGAGGCCACCAAGACTGTGCGACCTGTCACTGATCCTGCAAGTGAGGACACAGCTGTGGACATGGCAGGGGTTGAAACTGCCATTTCTGGGTTGGACAGGGGGTCCTTGAGAAAGTCTCACAGAAAAGAGAGCGTGTCGGGCAGCAACGCTCAGGAGTCAGAACAGCGTCACCTCCTGGGTGGCATCCATGACGGCGGGGTGCCACCTTCCAAACCCTGAGACTTGTGACTTGGCACTCACGCAGCACAAAGCAAGTGTCAGACCAGGAGCAAGGCACCTCCTGACAGCAAGTCTCATAGAAACGCCTCCTGCCTGCACCCCCCTTTTTAGGCACCACCCACAAGCACAGGTGCAGGTCCCAGGAAAAGGGACCCGAACGGCAGGAGGGCAGCAGTGACAACAGTCTGGGGGGGGAGGGGGGCATGAGAGGGAGAGAGGACACCCCGTTCCAGATGACATTGTGCAGGCCACTCCGAGCAGAAAGCCACATGGTCGTGGGGCATGGGGACAAGTCAGGGACAAGAGCACCGAGAAAACCAAGCAAAAATGGCCACTAAGGCCAAGACATGTGTGACACCTGGGTCACCCACAAGCAGCATTTACATAGCCCTACTCAGGTCTCAAAAAGCGGATGCTGACCTACTCCCAAAGCTCCCGCTCTCACTGTAAGGACGCAGGTGACAGGGGGCCCACTTCTCAGCTGCCACCACGGGAAACCAAGAGCTAACCCTGCAACAGACAGAAACACGGACAGTCGCCACCGAAAGAGGCGGCTGAGCGCGAAGGGGCCCAGCGGGGCACCTGCTCATCCTCACAGAGCATGCAGGGCGACGCAGGCCTGGGGCTTCATGGGTGACTAATACGGTTTTTAAATTAATCCACAGAAGGGGGACGGGTGTCACTTTCTCAGCAGCCCGGCCTCTGCTCAGAGCACCACGTTGCTCCCGCGTCACCCTGTTCGGAAGCTGCCACTGCAGGTGTGTGGGAGGGCCAGCTGTTTTCTCCTCTCTGCCCCCCTCCCCCGCGCCCCTCCCATCCCCAGCGCCAAGGGACAGCCGTGCTTTCGACTGCTTTTGTTGGCATGGTGTTTGGTTCCATGCATGTGTGTGTCCAGAACATTGAACACGACAGATGTTGTTTCCTGGATGCCCTCCACCCGCCACAAACTGGCAGCCCGAGGCGCCGGGACAGGGAGGTGGGACCGCTTCTCCATTCGAACGGGGCGCACCGGGTGGCGTCAGGTTCTGGCGTTTTTGAGCCTGCGTGTAAACGGGTGTTGTCCTGGCATTAGATACGCTGGGCTTTGGTTTAAAAATGTGGGGCGCAACCCTGACTGGGGTAGCTCAGAGGGTAGGGCGTCGGTTGGCACAGCGAAAGGTGGCAGATTCGGTTCCCGGTCAGGGCATTTGCCTGGGTTGCGAGCCCAGTCCCCGGTTGGGGGTGTACAAGAGGCAACTGAATTGGTGTTTCTCTCCCTCTCTCTGCCTCCCTTTCCCTCTCTCTGAAAATATAAATAAAATCTTTTTTAAAAACATGGGGAGCTAAAATATTAATGGATAAAATGATACGGCGTTGGGATTTCTTCCCGATCACCACGCCATCCCCCAGTTCTGGGTCCCCGGCTGTCCCCCCGCCCGCATGCCCGGTTCCCTGGACGTCCGTCCCCAGCTCTTCCGCGCAGGCCCTGTGTCAGCCCCAGGAGAGCAGAACGCCCAGGGCTGCGGACAGGCCTGGCCTAGTAGGCCCTCCTGCCTGGCGCTGTCTCCAGGGCCTTCCTGCGGCCAAGCGCCACGTCTGACCCCCGACTACGCATGTCCACTTGGTCTTGGAGTCTGGGAGCTCTGGGGAGTTCCCATTTCCCAGGGGTGGGCGAGCCAGGCAGGACAGAGGGGTGGGGCGGGGGGGGTGTTTCTTCCCAGAAGCAGCCTGGTTTCTGCTCAAAAGGAGGAACAGACACTCAAAGAGAAGTCCCTGTTTTCATCCGCACGTGAGCACTCTGCCAGCACGGCACAGGGTCCTCAGGGAGAGAGGGGCTAGGGGTCCCCGCTCCCCTTGCAGCCCCGCCCCCCACCCAGATCACTGTGGGAACCCTGGCCCCTTCCCGGCAGCTATTCTGGGTCTGTGTCTCCCTTTGGGGGGAGGGTAAGGGTGGAAATGATCGGGACTAAAATTAGCAAAGGCAAACAATTGAGGCCAGGAATCCGAGGTCAGCTGAGGATAAGTTTTCTGCCGCCCTGAGGTGGGGTGAGCAATAAAGGGAATTGAAAATGAAAACGTATCTGGAAGCAGCCCAACCCCCGCCGGGACCAGGCCAGACCCTGGGCCCCGCCAGATGGCAGGGACTTTGCCAGCCCAGGACCCTCCTCGGGGACTCCCTGCCGTTTCCCTCCCAAGGCGGGAAGGGCACAGACAGCTTAGGTGATGGACGGTTCCCTAGGCCCTAGGCTGGCATCGAGGCCCCTCCCTGGGCCAGCCTGCACAGTGGACGGTAAACCCCCTGTGCACCGTGTGACCCGGGCTGCAGGCCCTGCTCTGGTGCCCCGGGCGCTTGCCTTTTAACATGACCCAGTGAATCTGCCTTAAGTTTCAGACCGGGAAATCGCCCCAGTGACTGTGGGTGACATGCAGGGTCACACAGCCAGCAACTGTGGAGCTATCCTGAGTCTGCTCCCCAATGCCACCCTCTGCAGACCCCGCCTCCTCCTCGGGAAGCCCACCCACAGGCTTGGTGCCCCGACCACAGCGAGGCAGGGCTGGGAGGCGAGGGCCAGAGCCCCAGGGCCCAGGGAGGCAGGGGAGGCCAGCCTCAGCTGGCTGAAGACAGATAAGGGGAAGGTGGCCCATGGCCTCGTCACCGCCCTGTGGTCGGGTGGGCTGCCCTCCCCTAAGGCCTCCAAGCAGCCACCCAGGGCTCTTGGGATTCTATCTTGATGCCACAGCCTGGGACCTGGGTCCTCTGCTCACTCCCAGGGCCACCCAGCTTGGCTTTGGGACACAAGGGACTCAATGCAGCCTTCGACTAAAGCCTGAAAGGGCAGAGGCCCCAGTCCTGAGGATGGGGTTCCTGTCCCCAGGACAGAGCAGGTGCCCAGAGGCCCTCCCAGCCCGGGGCCAAGAGCTGGAGCCCCACCACGTGACACCCACACCCCTGAGCATTGACCTCAACAGTCCCAAAGCACCTCAGGTGGCAGGCCTGGCCCCCACCAGGCCAGGCAGAACTGTAGCAGCTGGGGTGTGACCGGCCTCCTGCTGGTGGGCTCAGGACACGGTCCTACTGGGGTGGTCTCAGCTCTGGGGACATCTCCAGGAAGCTCTGACCAGGGCCCCGCCGGCCACTAGTCCCCAGTTCTGTGCATTCTGAGCAGGGCCGAGGATGCTGGGAACAGGGGAGCTGGACGGACACAGTCCCGGGGTCCAGGGCTGCCCTTAATTGTCCTCCTCCTTCAGGAGGTGCCAAAGGTCCCCTGGGGACACAGGGCCTGAGAAGGGTGAGAACCCCTGGGTGTGGCCCCAGCCCCAAAGGTAAGAAAAGCTCCCACAGCCACCCTGCCTTCACCAGCTATGACAAAACCTCACTGTCCCCTGGGCCAGGGGACCCCCAGGCGTCTGAGGTCCGGATATGGGGGTACAAGAGGGGAGTCTGAGGCCTTTGGTATGTAAACTTTACTCAGCCAGCGACCTGGGTTCACTGCAAAACCCTGGGACATGCAATGCGGCCACCCCGCCGCCCCACCCCATTGCAGGGCGCCGGACCGGGTGCTCTCCTGAGTGGCATGCTGGGAGCCACGCTCCTTCCCCCTTTTTAGAAGGCCCTGTGCCCCGAAATGTGCCTTCCCTTGCTGCTCCGAGGCGCTGGCGCTGTGAGCCTCACGGGGACCAGCTCGCCCTGTTGACAGCCCGCCGTCGGCCACAGGCTGTTTCCGAAGAGCACGTCCCTGCAGGGCCTGGTCAGGATGCCAGAGACATGACGCCACGTCAGAAAGCCGGTCAGACCGACTTGTGTGGGATGGCCCCAGGCTCTGCGTTAAAATGGACACAGGCAGCCATTACGGACGTTCTTGTGACTACAGCAGATGTGAAATCAGAATAAGAGACAGAGCTGCTAAAAAACACCAACGTGCTTAAAACGGCCCCAGCCCTGGGCCGATGTGGCTCGGTGGGTTGGGCGTCATCCCGCAAACCGAAAGGTTGTGGGTTCGATTCCTGGGCAGGGCACACGCCTGGGTTGTGGGTTCGGTCCCCAAACGGGGTGCGTGCAAGAGGCGATCGATCGATGTTTCTCTCCCTCTCTTTCTCCCTCCCTTCCCTTCTCTCTGGAATCAATTTTTTAAAAAGAAAAAATATATTAAAAATACATATATATATACACACACACACACACACACACACACACACACACATAAGCAGAAACGTCATCCATGGTGACTGTCACGTTCTTACAGGAAGGTCACTACGAGCTGGGCCCCTCACCTATTCGAAACGGCTGCAGCCCAGAAGCAGCTAGGTGGTGGGGCCGCCGGGGTTCTGGGCCCTGGCTCTGTACCCACACCAAAGGCACCTGACACACCAAAGCATGTCCTCTGAGCACCACGTGCCTGCAACAGGTGCATGGCACCCAGCCCCGGGTCGAGCTTCCTCTGCCCCACACCCTGGGAGACACAGTTCCCGGAAGACACAAGCTGTCCTCACTTGGAACTTTGCCCGCTCCCCCAGACGTCTGGCCTGAGAGGCACACACCTGCCCCTGGGAGGACAGCAGATCACGTGGCACCCGTGTGGGGAGGCCCCCAGTAACTCGGGCAGACCCTTCCCTTCCCAGCCCATAATCTCCATGCCAGCTCACACTCGGACGGCATGCCGAACCGCAGGTCTGGGGGGGGGGTCTCTGCAGGGCTTCACCTGACGGACAAGTGCCACCGCACCCAAAGTCACGTTCACAGATTTGGCAAGGGCCTCTCTGGGAGCTTCAGGCTCAGCCACGGGTGTGTGGCTGGTCACTGTTCTGCTGTCGGGCTTT
Organism: Macrotus californicus; assembly: GCA_007922815.1. Lineage (NCBI taxonomy): Eukaryota > Metazoa > Chordata > Mammalia > Chiroptera > Phyllostomidae > Macrotus > Macrotus californicus. The sequence continues at coordinate 122,037 of VMDR010000395.1, read as the reverse complement.
ACGTGGCATGCCAGGGATATCTGAACTCATCTGCGTTTTGTGAACACGTGCCCAGCTGCACACTGGCCGGAGGGGCTCTGGAAGCTGTGAGCCCCGGGGCGGCCCTGTGCCTGGAGGCCGCCCTGTGCCTGGCTCTTATCCTCCTGGGGGCAGGGGTGGGGGGGCGCACAGGTGGTGGAGATGGCAGCACAGGCCTGGCGGGCACCCATTTCTGGGCATGCTCACATGGCATGGTAAGGCAGCTGACCAGAGGGTGGTGGATGATGCCCACGCCTGGCCAGAGCCTGGGACTTGGGTGCAGGGTCAGGCACGAGGTGAGCAGGCTTTTGATCCCTGGTTCCCTGGCCAGCTGCATTCACCCCACAAGAGCCTGCTGGTCCCACTGTAACCTGACAGGGCCCACGCTTCCCGTGGGGGGTAGGCCACTGGGCAGGACAGCTGCTGTCCGCCCATCCCAGATCTGGGGAAACAGCACCCGAGGTGGGAGTCACACAGGCAGGGCACTCACTGGAAAGCACTGGGTGGCATTTCCCCGGGGCCCAGGACTCCCCGGACGTAACCCTCCTAACACAGGTGACAAAGGGCACCTGTGAGTGGGGGTGTCGCCTGCCGAGAACGCAGTACCCCACCCCACCCCACATCCGAACCCTGCAGTTTGGAGAGGATGCCAGGCCCTGGACTACACCAAACACAACACCAGCAGCGGCCAGGGCCCGTGGGTGTCCGCAGTCCCAGTCGGCCACGGCGTGGGCGCCAGGAGAGCTTCCTGGGGCTGGGTGTGGGGGAGCTGCCGGTTCACGAGGGGAGAACAGGGCCTCGGGTCAGCGTCTTTGGTGACGCTGGTGCTGCTCATCTCTTCTTCGAGCTTTTGTATCTTTCCCACATTGCTTGCGGTTAACGTGCCATTTTTTTCAAGAAAATCGCCTGCCGAGTGTGTGCCCTGCCAGGCGCTTTTTCTCCCAGAGTGCAGCTCGGCTGGGCCGGCACAGCCACAGCCTTGGGTCCCCTGTCGCTTCGGAGCGGGACCGAGGTAAGGAGGGTGGGGCAGTGCCTGCTCACCCCCCCTTCCCAGACTTGCCCACTCTGCTCTCACCCCCCCACCCACCCCATGAACCTGGCTCACAGCTTTGCTAAGACCCCCTTCCCCGCTCCCCACTCACAAGCCCCAGGAATGGCACTTCCCAACCACGACACGAGGGGGGACTGTGCAGTCTCCACATACAAGCTGGTCACCCTGGTGGCCCTGGCCTCCCAAGTGGTCCCCAGACTCGGCCACAGAAGCCTTCTCCTTGGAAGCCTGCAGGGGCACCTCTGATACCGCACGGCATCCGAACCCCAGCCCCTGCCCAGTTAACCTGGCTGGTCCAGCCTTCAATTACTCCTACCTACAGGGCCCGGCGCCCTGTCCCCTGCTGTTCCACCCAGGTCACTCTTCCAGGCGGCGCCACCCTGACCTCAGGAGCCTGGGTGCTGACCCCTCCCCCCGGGGCGGTGAGAGTGCAGCGTGGTGGGTGCGGGGTGAGTGTGGGCCCAACGGCTCAGCGTCTAAAACTGAAAGTGTCTGAGGTGCAGGTGGTGTTTTCATTTCTTCTTCCAGCTGAAGCCAAGGCCTCTGAAGGAGGAAAGAAAGCACGGAAGTGACCCCCAAGACAACACGCTGCCGCCTCCTGGGGAGCCTGGGGTGCAGGGAGCAGCATGGGCGGCTGGGGGCCCCCAGTCTGGCAGCCCAAGACTCAGGGACACCAGGGGTCCAACGGGTAGGAAATGAGGAGCAGCAGGACCCGGTGGGGGAACCGCAGCACCGGGCGGGGGGTGGGGCCGGGACGGAGCTGCAGGGCACACGGTGGTCACTCAGGCCTGGATCTGGAACTGGGTGAAGGTGCGGAGAGGGGCACAGGCCTCTGAGGCCCAGGGCAGCACGTGGGGACGGGGCCACACACCATTCCCAGACACCACGTCCTCGAGTGACCAAAACACCAGCCAGAACCAGGGCCTCCGAGGAACTCTGGGTGTGCAGGAAGAAGCCCACATCACCAGCCTCAGTACTATCTGCTGACACCCAATAAACACAGGTTCACACTGTGTCCCTGGCGAGCCCGCCGTCCCCGTCCCCTTGACCCCCAGCCACCTTTTCTCTCCCCACAAGAGCCCATGCTCCAGACCTCACACTCCACATTCTTAGTGAAGACCTCCGTGCCCGGCCCTGTGAGGGGTACAGAATGGCAGAGAAGGGGGTGACTCCCCCCCACCCCACCCCCCGCCGTGGGCTAGCCTCAGGTCAGTGGGGCACAAGCAGGCTACCACAAAAGGCAAAAGCCACCAGCTGGGGCACTGAGTGGCCATGTCTGGTAAGTGTCCAAGCTGCTGCTGCTTCCAGCCCCCATTCCAGCCTCCCAGGTCCCTCCCTGGAACGCCTGCCAGCTAGGCGTAGGCACCACTCCGAGCCACGGCCCTGGTCCGAGCGTGCCGGTGACGGCAGCAATCAGGACCCTCAGGACCCTCTCTGCTGACAGCCCTCAACCCTGCTGCAGGGACAGGCCTGGGGTGGCCTCATCTGCCCAGGCAGGGTGGGGGGTGCGAGTCCCACCCCGGAGTGGAGGGAGCAAAGGACCCCTTACTACGAAGGCACCAGAGGCCAACCCGAGGACGCTGGAAAGTAACAAGGGGTGTTTGCCCAAAGTGGTGGGGGACTGTCGAAGTCTGCTCAAGCCTGTCCCCAAGTCCCACCGACGGCCTATCTGGTGGGCAGCAGGCATTTCTTCCGCCCAGCTCTGCAGGATGAAAAGTCCAAGATTAAGGCACCAGCGTGGTCGGGCCCTCTTCCTGGCCCATAGCCGGAGCCCTATCTACACGTCCTCACTTGGAGGACAGGGGGAGGGGACTCTCTGGGACCTTTTATAAGGGCACTAATCCCACGGTAAAGGCTTGTCACCTAGTTGCCTCCCAAAGGCCCCGCCTCCCCTAAAGGCCCCGCCTCCCAACACATCACACCAAGCATTCGGATTGCAGCCCATGAATGTGGAGAGACATGAACATCCAGACCAGAGTGGGGAGCATCCCCCAAGGCCACAGCCATCCCAGGGAGCCGGCTGTTTGCAGAAACAAGTATTTACCGAACAGGCGTGGGTGGCCCTGTCCCCCTGACAGGGAAGACACCAACCGCAGTGTAACACAAAAACACAACCACAGGAAAAGTGAGGGCGGAGAGGACGGTGGCCGGGTATTTCCCAAGGAAGAGCCATTAAAGCTGGCCAACCACGTGCGGACCCCGGAGCTAGGTGGGGGCCCTAGAAGGGGGACCGGCCCTCCAGGAAGACAGAAGGCAGGCGCCTGGCACCTTCCCATGTTGATGCAGGAACCCAGACCCAAGGATGCTATTCTGTGCCTAAGAGTCCACAGCGGTGTCCCTGGTCTAGTCTGGCATTCGCCACGGTCCATCTTCCCCAGGAGGAACCCCCCCCAAATCCCAGGGCGCATGCCCAGGGCCCAGGGCAGCCAGCAAAGCCGAACGTTCCAGATTCATTTCCTGTGGTTGGAATCACCCCCTAACACCTGAAACCCAACCTGCGTTCCTGTGGCCCAGGGTGTTACCAGCACAGGTGGGCGGGCACGCAGCTCTTCCGGGGTCCGTAGCACCCGGGACCCTGCTGGCTGAAGCGCCTTCCTGCTCGGGTCCCCACTGAGGGTGGACACCTCTCAGGCCTCCCTGCCTTCTCCACACACAGGTGAGCTCCCTGAAGACAGGCTCCCCAGGGCTTGTGGGAGAGGCTGGGGGTGTCTGAAGGGCATCCACATGTGGCCGCCCCTGGCCTGCGGGGTCAGGGGTCTCTCACACCCTAGGCCCTCGGAGCAGAAAAGGAAAAAATCTGCAAAGCCACAGGGACAGAACACCAGAGCAACACAGGCCTCGGTGGCCTCCTGCGTCCCAGCAAAGGGGTTGGCCCCCAGGAGGCCGTGTGGGCCTCGAAGGCCTGGACATTTAGAATCGTCCTCTGGAACCATCGGTCCCAGGAGAGGGGGTAGCCGGCCAGTGGGTGCCCGGTGTTGTCTCAGAACAGACCCCACAGCTCTTTCCTGCACTCGGGCCACGCCAGATGCGTCCCAATACCAAGCACATCAAAAGGGAAGAGCAAGCACAGAGGGGGTACAGAGCATCCAGCAGGGGAAAAGCCAGCCTTGAGGTGGGGACGCTGCCTTGCTTCCCTGGAACGAACAACGCTCGGCAAACAGAACGCCCCCAAAAAGAAAGAAAAAACGGGGGCGGGGGGAATCCACACGTGGCCCAAATCTCAAGGAAGCAATGAGTCCTGTAAGCTAGATGCAGAATGCGTGCTGACGCCAGAGAAGCCCCGGGAAGTTATAGAAATAGCAAAGTCCCAAGCAGTGGGGTTGTGGGGGGGGGGTTCCCAGGCTGCCCACGCAAAGGCACTCTGGCAGTGGTTTGAGGGGGCGGCCAAGGCAAGTTTCCTACAGACAGGATCCCCATGGGTTTCAGCTGAACAGGGCCCTGGTTAGGGAGCCACCTTGGCACCTGGGCCTCCCTGTGGGGGCGTGGGGGTGGGGGTGGGGGGGGTTGAATCCTTCCCAGAAGACTGCAGGCTTCTGGTTCGACCCAGAGCACACCTGGACTCAGAAAGTCCTTCCAGCCCTGGCTGGTGTGGCTCAGTGGATTGAGTGCCGGCCTGCAGACTGAAAGGTTGCAGGTTCGATTCCTAGTCAGGGCACATGCCTGGGTTGTGGGCCAGGTCCCCAGTAGGGGGTGCAGGAGAAGCAACCACACACTGATATTTCTCTTCCTTCCCTCTCAAATAAATAGATAAAATCTTTAGAAAAAAGAAAGTCCTTCATTCTGAGTGGAGTCACCGCGCCGGACTGGCATAGCCACTTGAGAGCAGGAGAGGAGAGGGGGGAAGAAGAGCTACCCATGTCACCTCAGGAAGGTGGCACGATCTGGGGACCAGGCCCCGGGGGTCTTTCATCTCAAGGTTCCAGTTCGGCTGCTTCTGCTCTTTAGAGTCTGGTCGGGTATAACTGGCAGGTCCCTGGGAGGCTGAGGTACCTGGTAACAAATGAGGATCACCTGGGACGGGGCCCACCTCTGCCACCGAGGTCTGAGTGCAGTCACAGGCAGAGGGTCTCCATAGCAACGAGACGCCCTGGCACCTCGCAGCGGCTGCACTGCGGGCTGTGAGGGCCGTGGCTCCATTCTCTCATCCTCCCACCTCCCTAGGCGGGCCTCTCTGCAGACCTGACTCGGGGAGCAGGCAGGGGCAGGGCCGCAGCTGGAGCCACCCCGCCTGTGAGGTCGTCCCCCACGAGCCCGCTGAGGTTGCAGGGCGGCTCTGGGAGGGCCCCCAGGCCTGAGTGAGCACCGGCCTCAGAAAAGCAGCTCCCTGCCGGCTGCACGCCCCCGCCGCCCCCACCCAGGTGCGTTACCTCCGCCCTTCCCTCTCCTGAGCTCCAAGGGCCCTTCTTCTGCTCCTGTAACTTGTTTCCTGAGCCCACGCAGCCCAGCCGGGCTCGTTTCTACTACCTCTGTGACTTTCTAAATGAACTCGCTCTTATAACTGGAGAAAAAAATAAGTAGCTGTGAGTTGTCTGTTTCTTTCCAAAAGAGAAGACAGCCAAAATGTCTGTTCATTCAGGCGCCCGTGCGCTAGACCGCAGTGGGTGGGGTTCTGCTGCAGCAGGTGAGACGCGCAGACACATGCGCCACCCGGCACATCACATGTATATGTCACCCACACACAACATACACACACGCATTGCCACACATGCACATCACATCACACGCACTGCGCACTTGCCCACACCGGGTGCCTCGTGCCACGCTCCTGTCTCTCAGAGGTCAGCACCCCGGACCTGCGTTGTAGATGAGAACCAGGAGCCGGGCTCACTAGGCAGGTTCTCCCTCGAAGCCAGGGGTCCTCGTCAATGTGGCAAAAAGTCAAGTCACACACACAGAATTAAATCCCGCATCTGTCCTTGAAAAGGGGTCCCTTAGAAAGGGAGGCGATGACAAGGAAGCTGCCCAGTGCTTGCTAGAAAAACCTGGGCAGGCTGGGAGGCCCAGGTGGTGAACAAGGGACACCAGGGACTCCTCCCAAAATAAAGGCCACAGGTGTGGACACTGCCTTCCGTGCTGGGAGGCGGGCCCTGCCATGTAGCAGTCACAGAGCTGTGACAGGGAGACACTGTCCATGCGGGAGCACGTGGTCGTCCCAGTGAGGCTGGAAGGGCGGGCCCACCAGGCAGCCCTGCCCCCCAGCACGTGCTGCTGCAGCCTGTCCCTGCCACGGGAAGGGACCCAAGAGGCCCTGCATGCCCTCAAGGAAGACAGGACCCTGATACAGGCCTGGCTATGGCTTAAAGGACAAACCCTCCACCCCCACCCCCACCAGGGCTGCCTGGTCAGCTCTCTTGGTGATAACATGGGTGAAGTCAGCTTTCTGGTACAGGTGGCTCTGTACCAGGTAATTTACAGGTGGGAAGCCCAGGGACATCCCAGGGGGTGAGCAAGGCCTGAGTGGGGACCTGCAGACACACACACGCAGGCGCTGCCCCGAGCCACCTGGCCTGGTCCCTTCTAAAGTCAGGGCCCTCCCACCAAGGTGGCTGCCAGGGCGGCCGAGGGCACATCCAGGAGCCCTTTCTGTTTGACAGCCAACACCTTGTACTGAGGTGTAAAATGAGTTGGCACCTTGGCCTCCCAGGGGAATCCGGCCACAGGTAGGGAGAGTGCCCTTTGGCCTCAGAAAGACCTGCTGGCCAGGCGACATCCGGAGCTGCCCAGTTATGGGGACCTGAACACCCCCAGATAAGAGAGGCATCTCCCCCAGATTTTCCACGGAACTCAGCCTCAAAGCCAATCGGATCCTGGCCGGTGTGTTTGCGCCGGCGCCCTGGGCCCGCGACCCTGCCGGGTGCCAGCTGTCAGCGTGAGGACCCTCTGTGTGGCCCGCCCTGCCCACCAGGGCTTGCCACAGTTTAAGAGAAAACGTCAATGAATCGTGGGAAGAGAAGATGCACTCCACCTACGGGGACTATAAATGTGTATTAAGAAATTATAGGAACTGGGTCAGGCATTTCGGCACCGCAGTTGCTCCGGCTAATTTCTGAAAAAAAATGAAAATAGAACCCCATCCCAGAAACTCGAGACAAGGAGAACCTCTCTAGCCACCAGCACTTGGAGCCCCAGCTCCCTCGGTTGCCAAGGTGACCCAATGTTGACCTCTCTTCTGCTCCACGGGAGCAGGATGCTGGCTGACCAGGAACAGCCACCAGGCCGCCTCCGCCATCCAGCGCCCCGCGCCGGCAGGCTGCCAGGGCGTCCCCAGAGGAGGAAGCCACCCCGCCCCCGCTGGGTCTCCCGGGCTCAGCCAGCCTGCAGCACAAAGGAGAGGTGTCGTCACCATCCCCCAGAGGGCCCACCCCGGGCTAGTCCTGAGGGCTCAACACCCCTGAACGCAGGTTGAAAAAAAAAACGTGCTGAGCCCCCAGAGTGCCAGGAAGGGGAGGACCAGGAAAGAGAGGGGAGGGGGAGGAGGGGGAGGAAGAAGAGGAAGAGGGGGAGGGGGCGGAAGGTGGGTGGGGGGAGTGCTGAGCCCTCAGCTGAGCAAACAAAAGCTCAGCCTGGTCTCTCCCTGGCCAGGGCCCTACCCCACACCAGGCTGCCGGCCAGGGTCCAGGACAGGAGACCTGGCCCCACGGGGGACCAGGAATGTGCGTCCCCAGCTCTGCCCCCCGCCAGGGTCCGGGTCCGTGTTCCACCCTGAAGGCCAGCCCGGCCTGTGCAGCTGGACACACCCTACCCTTTTGTGCTCACGCAGGTCGCTGGCCCCACCGGGGTGGGGGTGGGGGGGTCGTACAGAAACGACATCCCTGCGCCACCTGGCCAGACGCCTGTGACTGGCAGCCTTCCAAAGGCACAACCGTCTGTGCTGAGCTCTGGCGGATGGCTGACCACGTGCACGCTCACACACTCTCACAGTTAGACAGGACGCAGGCCGACACTGCGTGTCCCAGTGACAAAAGGTGGCCAGCAGTCCTTCCCAGAGAACCCCCTGGTGCCCGAGGCCAAGCGGCGAGGTAATTTTAGGAAACCGCATTTGCCGTGCAAGCAGCCCGAGGCCTGCTGGGTCTGTGCAGGCGTACGCAGACACGGCCGAGGCCCCACCCGCCTGGCCGTGGGCTACTCAGCCTGCGGGCGGGAGAGGACCGGGGTGGGAAGACAACGCTGGGCAGTGAGTCAGGCAAGCAGACGGCCAGAGTGCGTAAACCAGGGCCTCGGCGAGCCTGCTGAGAGACCAGACTGCCCGTCGCTTCTCACACGGCGGAGATCAGTACGAGGGGCAACTCGGTAACAAGACCCTCTCCTTGGTCCCGGACATGGCTTTCACGCCACTTGCCCGCCAACGGCCCAGGCCAAACATCGCTCCGTGCCAAGGACACGCCTGGGGCCCCTGGGTCTCTGCTCCGCCCTCTGAACCGGCCAAGGGCTGAGGTTCAAGTGCGCCTCTTCTGTTTCCTCTCTTTCCCAAGACCTCCTTGCAAAACCCTGTACTCTTCCTGATCAGCCATTAACTTCAGCTTCTACCTCTAGCCCTAAACCTAGTTCTTCATCCTTTTTTCTTTTTGCATGTATACAATCAGGGAGAGTTGGACACAAGTAGAAAGGCTCAGAGGGGGCATTTGCGGGGTTAGGTCCTGCAGCTACAGAAGGGAAGGCTGTCGGGGTCCTGGACCTCCCACCGGGCCGCCTGGCCATCACCTTGCGGACTGACCCCCTGCATGTCTGTGCGGTGGCCCTGGATGGGAAGCAGGAAGCGCCCTGGGCTCCTGTGAGCCCACCTTGCCTCCTTCCATGCCCCCACTCCCTTCTGAGACAGGAGACCAGCACAGGCACCAGCCCTGTTTCTTGCAAAGCTCTTCATGATGCACCCTGGGCCCCAAGGGGGCAGGCCTGTTCACTGTGCTGGGGAGCCACGGGTCCCCTGCTCGTGCATGGAGGCCACACCCCGGTGGCAGCAGCACTGGCACATTTAATCAGAGGCGTCAGGCCTCAGCGCTTTTGTAAACAGGTCACCTTGGGACAGCCTGGCCAACGGCCACGGAGTGTGGCCGAGTTCCTGGTTAGCAAGTGTCTCCGTGGGATGAACTTCAAAAAGGAGAAGGATAAACAGGGCCCCCAACACAGACATGCCCCCAAATGAAAGCCCCCCCACCCCTACCCCCCCCCACCGTGTGGTCGCTGCTCTGCTTGTATGGAATGATGTGGAAGCCACCCCCTTCCCCCTATGCTCACTATGCCCAACAGTGAGTGAGGAGGGCGCCCCAGATGGGGTCAGCAGGGGACAGGGAGCAGGTGGGAGACACACCACACTGAGCTGGGCACTGGCGGGACGGGGGTGGGGGGTGGCGGGCAGGTGACCAGTCTCCATTTCAGCCTAGAGAATTTGCTGCCTCTGAGAAACCGGATGTCTACTCCGTGGGTCCAGGATCGTAGGGGATGGGAGCAAAGGGTGGACCCTAAGATCTAAAAGAGAACAAACGACCTGGAAGTCACAGAGTCCCCATAAACACGTTCCAGGTGTGGGTGCTCGGTTCAGCCACAACCGGGAAGGAGCAGGTACCACGTGTGTGTGCACGTGAGCGCCCAGGATGGCAGAGCTCTGGCTTGGGTGGGGATTCCTGCCTTACGCGAAGCACCTCGTGTCGGAACACCGCCAACAGAGTAAAAAGTTAGCATCCCAGCCTCCAGGACAGTGACCCAGAGCGCTGTCCCCACCCCAGTCCCAGCATGGCAGCTGCCTCCCAACTGCCAAGCTGGAGAGAACACTCAGAAGTTTATTGCCATCCTGACCGGAAGCTGGAGCTTCAAGAAAATAATCCCATTTGGGGCTGCGGAGGGGGAAGAAAAACAGGCTCAGGTGTGTGGGCTCCGATCAAAGTTTTTTTTATTTTTCAGGAAAGCGTGAAAAGACCCAACAGGATGTTAATGGTGTCACGGGCTGCGGCCCCGCCCAGGCCTGGGAGACGGGTCACCTGTGGCCACAGAGCCAGAGGCTGGGTGGGCTGAGCAGGCACACACCCAACCCACCTCCTGAGCTGCCTATAAACACCACCCGGAAACACTTTCATTTAAAGTGAAATGAGGGTGTTGTGTTGGTGTGGGGGAGGGGACACCTCAGACTCGCCCTTGACTTTAAAAAGATTTCCACCAGCAGGACTCGGAAAACCTAGCCCCTCGTCCCTTAACAAGTGCAGGTGGAAGGGGAAGCAGAGATCTCTCGGGTGGGCCGGACAGAAGCTGAGCACAGAACAGACACCGCACCTGCCAGGCACAGACCCTGGCACAGGAGCACCGGGGCCCTCCAAAAGCCGAGGTCTCAGAGAGTGTCACCTCACAAGTTACTCATTAATGGCCAAGAGCAGAATGTGACTTTAGCATGGAGGAACCTGGCAGGCTCCGCCTTAACCACGAGATCCAGCAACGGGCCGACTGACCCCACGCGTCCCTGCTGCCGGGACCAATATCGCCCGGGGTATTTTTGAGCACCCCCCCCCCGAACTGTTTAAACGGGACCGAGTGGTGCAAAAACAATCAGACCCATCCCAACTGTGGGACATTCTGCAAGGCAACCCGTCCTGGATCCCTAAAATGCCGACAGAGCAAAAAGATCAAGGACCGACTATTCCAGGTTAAATGGAATAAAAGAAGGGGGGACCCAGTGCAATGTGTGATTCGGTGGGTCCTGGATCCTACATGGCTCCTTTGGGGGTTCTCAGAGAAACAGAGTGTGGACGGTGGATCGCAAAAAATGTAATATTTAAAGAGAGAGGAGAGGCAGGGAAGGGCGAAAGTACAATATTTAGAGAGGAGGAGAAATCAGTGACCAGACATTCACTGGAAGTGCTCGCTGTACTACCATGCCCTCCATGACAGCTCAGATGTAACAGAAACCTGTGGGGGAAGCCGAGTGCTGGGGACACGCAGGCCTCTAATACTGGCCTTGCTCACCTGGAACACAGGTCTGCACAGGTGTGGCAGGAAGGCACAGCGGGCGCACCCAAATCCAGAAGTGTGGCTGCCCAAGCCCAAATAACCAGCTCCCACCTCACCTGCTGTGTGACCTTGGGCATATTTCTTAACCCATCTGAGCCTCGGCGTCCTTATCGGAAACTGTCAAAAAGAAGGGTGCCTATTTCATAGGGCCCTGGTGGGGGAGGGAGGGAGTGGAGACTGAAGGGCTCAGTATAAACCCCCAAGAGAACAAAGCCTGGTCCCTAGCAAGCACTCTAGCAATTTTTATTTCAAAAATTATTTTTCATGGCCTTCTTAAAAGCTCAAACGAGACACACCTTAACCGTCCCCTGATATTTGGTGCTCACGGCTCACCTGTACGCCCAGCCCCCTTTCAGCCAGGGGAGAGGGGGGAGGGGCGCAGAGAGAGGCTCACCAGGCCCCGCCCTGTGCCAGCTGCGCCAGGGTTGGGTGGGGGGGCCACTCCGCACTGCTGCAGGGGCGGAGCACTTGCCCAGGCTGGGCCCAGGGGAAGCCAAGAAAGCCGGCGGGACAGCAGGTCATGAGGCCGGAGAGAGGAACCAGCGGAGAGCTGTTTCCTTGGCGGTGTCTGATGCTCTCACACCCACAGGGAGAAGTTTACAAAGAGGGGGAGGCAGCGACACCGCAGGAGCCTCAGCAGCGAGACAAAGAACATCTATTTCCTTTAAAAAAAAAAGTCACAAGTCTCTCTTTTTTTTTTAAAGATTTAATGTATTTATTTGAGGAGAGGGGAGCATGAATGAAATGGAAATATGGATGTGTGGTTGCCTCTCGCACGCCCCCTACTGGGGACCTGGTCCGCAACCCAGGCACGTGCCCTGACTGGGAATCGAACTGGCGACCCTTGGTTCGCAGGCCTGCGCTCAGTCCTCTGAGCCACACCAGCCCGGGCTCATGTGTCTTTTTAAACGCTGTCTACACTACTGTCCACACCGCCAGGTCTCAGTCCTACAGAAAGGACAGCTGCCCTGCACCAGGACCTACACCAGGGCCCACTGTGTCCCTGCCTATAGAGAAAGGCAAGGTGGCCGTGCTTTCAACAGCAGAGGGCCTGGGTAGTTATGGTAGAGCCCCCCTCGGAGCACTACGCAGCCAGGAAAAAGGGCAATGATTCCTCGTTGAACAAACACGTGTTTCGTGTGTGTGTGTGTGTTTATTCCTCACCAGAGGACATTTTTTTCATTGCTTTTTAGAGTGAGAGGAAGGGAAAGAAGTATCGATTGGTTTGCCTCCCGTACACACCCAGACTGGGGATCGAACCTGCAGCCTTTCAGTGTATGGGACGACGCTCCAACCCACTGAGCACCTCTCCGAGTGTTTTGTAAATGCCCACGTGGAGGCACACCCATGCAAGCAAACCCATTAGAAGGGCTGGAAAGAGTCAGGCGGACACGGGGTGAAGTGGCTGGCCAGGGGAGGGGACACTTGCACATTCTGTCCACACACTTCTGCATTGTTTGAAGAGTTTCACAACTGGCCCACCGGCAGCCTGGGACCGTGTGGGAGAGGGACGGGAGCCAGCGGCCTGGATGTGCCCCAGACAAAGTGCTGGCCCCTGGCCAGCCCGGCTCTGCCCTTCGAGAGAGAGATCCCACCCTCGCCCTGCACTCTGACGGGCTGCCTTTCCAAGGCCGCTGCACCAGGGGGACCTGTGAGGGGTCCTGCGGGTTTGTGTTGGGGAGTGGTGGCCTAAATACCCTGCCCCAGCCACCCCTGTCATGATGGAACCCCTCACTCAGTGGGTAAAGGTAAGTTTCAGACAAACTCCACCCAAACTTTAACAGGAAATGGCTGAGAGAATGCAACCTTACTCTGCTTCCCACCCCCACCCGAAACGGGGCAGGTGACCAAGACCATCTCTGGGAGTCTGAGCGGGGGGGAGGAGCCATGCACGCACTGTGCCCACGTTTCCGGCCAGACCTCCAGAGCTGCTGAGGTGGGCAGCGTGCAAGTGGATGTTCTGGTCCCCTGGCAACGGAGGGGAAACAGCCACAGAGGCATCCTGAAAACAATTTTTTGTGGGGACAGGCAGGGAGAAATGTAGAAGGGGCATCTCTGCCAAGAAGGACTCAGTGGCCATTTGGCTGGGGGCCCACCACTCCAGACCACAAGCAGGAGTCTCCAGATACAGGACCTGGGGAGCTCAGGGGCGCACGTCCACCCTCCTAAGGTCCCGGCCTTTCCTTCTCTGAATTTTCACATCAAGCCCTTCAGCCTCCAAGCAAATCTGCTCCCGGTCTTGCTACTCCCCAAAGCCAGTCTTAGCAAACTTCCCAGGCCTGGGCTGGGACGTCAGCTGGGATGTCCCCATCAACCACACAAGATGTTGCTTGGGTCCCAAAGGCGTTTCTGTCTTTGTTTCATCAGGCGTGTTAGTGAAAGTGGTTTTGCGATTCATCCCGTCCTAAGATTGCTATGGGGCTGGGGGGTCCCTAGCGGAATAGAAGGGCCTGGCATGACCTAACCACTGCCTACAGAGACCCCCGTCCCCCAGAATGCTACTGGCAGCCCACCAGCCAAACCACAGCCACCTCAAGTTCAGGGTCTGCTTGCTCTGGTTTTCCCCGGGTGGCTTGGCCTCTCGGCCACCCCCTGCAGCCAGCCGGCCTGTCCTCTGTCTTCTGCCGCCAGCCTCTGTCTCCTCTGAACACCAGTCAGGTGTGCTTTGCACTCCCGAACTAGGGCTGAAAACGGGCTTCCACTTCTGCAGGTGCCCTTGGCCGGAGGCAGGCCCTTGGTTCAGATTCCGTTTCACCTGAGGCGCCAAACTGCAGTGCTGTCTCTCTGCTCAAGGTCGGCCTCTGGGACCTGGAAAGGTGCATTTCCAAGGGCCCCACCGAGATCCTGTGCGCTCCTGACTTGGAGGTCCGCAGCTGCGCTGGGGGTTGGGTCTGGAGTTTCTGCACACCTGAAAGGTGCGGCCGGCTCCCTGCGGCGCCGGTTCCATCCTCTCCTGCCCACCTTGGGTTTCCAGACACCCCCAAGAGACTGCCTAGAGACTGACTCCCAGCGCGCTAGGGGAGGTGAGGGTTGCTGGCGCCCTGTTCCAATCCTCTGGCTAAAGCCTGGACCCCGGCGGGAGCTGGGGGCAGCCAACTCGGAAGCCATCCCCAGCCTCAAGACCCACAGCCAAGCCGGCCCCGCCCTCGGCGGCGAGCACCGCCCCTCAGCGCCTCCCCAGTTGTCGAACTCAGCGACCCGGTGCTACCTGGTGGGAGGCCACAGTGAAATTGTGCTCAAAAAGATTTTCTAATCATTAAGTCCGTTGCCCAGCAGGGGCCTCGCCCCACAAAGCGGTTCTCAACCCCAGCCCCCCACTCCCACCCCCTCAGGCTCGGGGTCAGCCAGCCTCGTTACCTAGCTAGGTCCCTCCCTCACGGCCACACCCACCATTGCAGTGACGTTCCCAAACTGAACCAACACCCCTCCACGAATCCCAGCCCCCATCTCGGTCCACACACCCTTAATTCTGACTCAGAATGCCTAGAAATGGCCTCCCTCCCCCGGCCCCCACCACCTGCACGCGGCTTGGGGTGGCCACAGCGTGGGTCCAGAAACGCGGGGGCAGCCCTCCGAGGGGAAGGCTCTTCCGAGATCCGCGGTCCTGGACGCCTGCAGATCTCGGGTGCGCTCAGTACCAATTTCACCGAGAGAAGGCTGCAATTTTTAAATCAGCTTTTTAGTCATCTTGTGAACTATATTTCACAATTGAGAAGGCTAAACCTTTGGTAACAAGAGAACATCATAAGTATACGGGTTTTTGAACTTGCCCCAAATATGGAAGAGTTAAGTGACATCGAAGGGTTCACGTGAGCCCAGAGGAAATACACGATTCTTTAAACCAAACGGGGGTAGAAGGTGGCCATTTACTAAAACGTTTTTTCCCCTCCCACTTTTGTGTTTAAGAAACAACCAACCACAGATGAATCAACTAGCAGGTCCAGGGCCCGCGGGATGGGAAGTGACGCCCCTGGGTCGTAGGGCGGGCGGCCGTCCACGGCCCCCAGGCCGCCGGCTCCTGCCTCCCGCCCCCGTGCAGGTGCCAGGCGCCCGCATCCCACTGGGGCAGGTGAGTGCAGGGCCGGGAAGGGGGGTGCGCACACAGACGGGCAGGGGGCAGGGCACTCCTCTCTAGAGAAAGCGCGGCCCCACCAAGGAGCCCCTTGGGTCGGGCGTGCCCCCGCTGGCCGGATAGGCGAGGCTCCCACAAAGAGCCGCGGACAGGGAACCAGGACCGCCCCCCGCGTCCGCCGCCGCAAGCTCTGGTTTCGACAAATTAAACCTTAGAGCGCTGTAAAAATTACAGGAAGAGGAGAGCGAAGAATGTGCCGAGTGGCTAGAGGGAGCGCTGTCCCCGCGTGAACTTCGCCCGCCGCGCGCCTAGCCCTGCCGGCCCCGCCCCTCCCGAGAGCGCGCGGGGGCGGCGAGGGAGGGACCACAGCGAGGGCACCCCCTACCGCTTGGTTCTCGGGTGCTACGACCGCCCATCTCCCCGATCGGCCCCCGCAGCCCCCACCAAAGCTCGCCCGCACCTGCCCGCGCCGTCCCCGGGTCTGGGCGGGGTCCCCGCCCCCAACCCAGATGACGACATCCGCCCCCGCGGGCCCGCCTGAGAGCGCCCCGGGAGGGGGCGTGCCCGGCGGGGGCGCGGTCGCTTGGCGGGTGCGGGCTCCGAGCGCAGGGACCCGCCTCGCGCGCCGCGCGGGGCCGACCGCAGGACCGAGTGACGGGGGAAGGGACAAGGCCCCGACCGTTCCCCGCCCGATCGCCCTTAGAGCCCAGCCGGCGGCCCGGGGGCGTGGCCCGGGGGCTGGCACTGGCCCCTGTCCGCGCGCTTGGGGTGCCCGGGCCGCCCCACTGACCTGTGTGAGTTCTCAGGTGCGCCTTGAGGTGTGAGGATTTCCCGTAAACTTTCTCGCAGCCCGCGTAGTGGCACTTGTGCTTTCTCTGTGGGGACTCGAGGTCGGAGCGACTTCGGCCCCGCCGGCCCCTTTGTCTGAGGCCGGGCTCGCCGCTCCCCGCGGGCCCCGGCTCCCTGTCTGCCTCCAACACCGCCTCGGGCTCGGGCTCGCTCCACGCGGGGCTGAGGGGCGCGGCCGCCGCGCCTTCGCCGCCGGGGGAGGCGGGTTCGGGGACCGAGGGAGACGCGGGCGGCAGACGGCAGGGGGTCCTCGCCTTCCGGGCCGCGGCGCCCTCTCTGCGCTCCGCCGGGGCGGGCGCCGGTGCTTGCTGGTTTAGGTCCGCCAGGATCCGCGCCACCACGAAGAGCGAGGCGCTGTCCTTGCCGTCGCGGCGCTCCTCGACGTGGGGCAGCGTGGCGGCGACAGCGGCGGCCGCGCCCTCGGGTCCAGGCTCGGGCCCCTCCCTCGGCCCGTGCACTACCGCGCGGCTCGACATGGACACGAGGCACTCGGCGGCGAAGTGGTCCACATAGGCGGCGGCTGCCATGCTGCGGGCTCCGGCCGGCGTGCCGGCGGCACTGCTAGTCGCTGCGAGTCGTCAGCGGTGCATCCGCACCCACAGCCTCCGGAGAGCGGGAGGGGGGGGCGGGGGCGCGGCGTGCCCTCTCCGCGGGCTGGGCTGGGCGCGCAGCCGCCTCTGCCGTCACCCGCGCGGCTCCGCGTCCACGAGGCGCCCGCCCGGCGGGGCACCGAAGAGTGAGCGCATGGGGTGGTGGCGCAAACCAGTGGGGTCCTGGTACGGCGTCAGGGGTGGCCTGTCCTAAGGATGCCGAGCGGCGACGTTACGGACGACCGCGCCAAGTCGCGGCCGCAGCCTCGCCGCGCATTGTGGCAGGCGGGACAGTCGCCGTGCGCGCCGCGGCTCGGTGTGGGCGGACCGGCCCCGGGGGTGGGCGGGGCCGGGGCCACATCTGGACCCGACGTCAGCCCCCAGCCACATCCTGGAGGCGCAGGTTACAGGCGGCGGCCGCCGCGGGGAGCTGCGCGCGCGGAGGGGGCGGGGATCCCGGAGCGCGCACCGGCAAGATAGAGCGGTCGCGCGCCCGCGCCTGGAGAGGGGGCGTAACCAAGGTCAGAGGCAGGCCCCATTGGTCCGTGGGTCCGCAGCCGGACCAATCCGGACCGCAAGAGGAGCCTACCCCGCCTCGGGGCCTTCGCGCGACAATGGGCGTGCCCCCTTGCCGGGCTGGAGGAGGGGCGGAAATTAAAGCTGCGAGTCGGGCACGCTGACGCACGTCGCCCGAAGGCGGTGGGCCGGGGCGGGGCCGCTGCCAGCCCTCCCCCGCCGCGGGGACCCCGCGGGGTATTTTCCTGCCAGACCTTTTGTACTGTGACAGCCAGGAACCACGGTGTGGAGGCGAGCGCTGGGGAGGGCGCCCCTTTGTCCCTCCAGCCCCTCCCGCGAGGGGCGCCAAGGGTGGGTGCACCTCCCCAGGGCTCGCCTCCGCTTCTCTTTCCCTTCCCGAGCGAGGTTTGCACCGCGAGGAGGCGTGTCCGCTCCGGCCGGGTGCTGGGCTGTCGGCCGCGCCTGGGGGCGGAACGACTGCCGCCGCACCCACCATAGCCGGGCTCCTGGATGGCCGCGCCCGGAGACTCAGGCCGCTCGTTCCCCTTCCCCCTCCACGCTCTTCCCTTGCTGAGCTCCGGACCCTCGGCGCGTCCTGGCCGGGAGCGGGGTCACGGTTGGGGCGGGGCCGCTCCCGCAGGAGGCACCGGGAGCTTCGCGGGCTGGCCCCAGGCGGCCAGGGACCCGGTGAGGGCCGAGCTGTCCTTGAGCCTGGGTCAGCCGGAGAGTCAGACTGGCCCCGGGCTGGCGGCTAACCTGGCAGCGTGGGTGTCGTGCCCACCGCCGCTCTGCGCTTGCAGGAGTGGACTACGTGCTGGGCGGCCGGCGCGCTGTTCAGGGAACGCGGGGCCCCTTCCTCCCCCTCCCCGCCCCAGGCCTGCTGCCAACTTCTCCAGGCTGCCCCTCTCCCACCGCGGTCGGGGCGGCTTCGAACGCTGCCAGCTGCGAGGACCCCGCCCACCGCGCCCCACCCGCCCACTGTCGAACCTCCCGAAGGAAATGCTCGGCGGCGCCCAGCTCCCGTCTTCCCACCCGGCCCCGCCAGCTTGCCCTCGCCTCTCAGCGGCGCCCGCACTCTCCCCCACCCCCTCCTTCCTCGCCATTCTCTTCCGAGCCTGTGCCATCACGGAGTGGCCGGTGCATAACTTCCTTCTGCTTCGGACCCGAGCACAGCAAGCCCCTTTCCGGGTCCTCGCCCGCAGCCCCTGACCCAGGGAGCTGAGGCCGGGGTCTGCAGCCCTGGAATATATATTTATTTGCCTTTAAGGTTAGCCGCCCTCGTGGGGACCTGGAGGAGGCTGCCCTGGCACTCGCTCCCTGTGGACCAGAGAAGGGTGGGTGGGGCAAAGTCATCCTGAGCAAAAATTAGGGTCAGGCGTTTCTCCATTTGGGCGCTGGGCAGAAAAAAAAAAACAAAACTTGTTTTCCAGGTAACCAAGGAGGGACTGTAAGGGGCATTCTGGCGACCTGTAAACTGGCATGGACATTTGAGCACCTAAAACGCGAAAATCCCCTCTCACGGATCAAGCCGAGGCCCTCTGAGCAGGCCCCTGTAGGCCGCTGTGCTGGGGTGGGCTCTGTACCGGCCCGCTGGGTCAGGTCCTCCTCAGATGGTCTCTCCTTGGCAGGATGTAATCGTTCTCCTGCCGGGCAGACTGTGTTGATGATATTTAAGAGATTTGTGTTCTGACCAAGTAATGATTCACAATGTTCCTCCAGTCCCACCACATGTCACACTCACTTGGTTGTAGATGGAGCTGGCTGTACACTGACTTACCTACCCGCCATCCAGCCCCTCCAGGTGCCATTCCAGCCAGCCCTGTTTTCAAGGTACCACCACATCTCTCCCCTTCCTCCGTGACCCTTGCGGGGACACCCCTGCCAGCACACACACCGGTGGCCTTCTCTATGAGTGTGCGTTCTTCTCAGCACTGGGCAAGACACCTGCCCTGGGCGAGGAGGGGAGGCTGGCCTGGGTCAAGGGTGGGACCACATCACACACACACCCCACCCCCAGTGCGTGCCCTGTGACATTCTGGATGCAAAACTCAGTCCCTTGGCTAGTTTCTCAAGCATCAGATGACCGCTCTGGAGTTCCTACAGGTCTTGTATCCTCGGGCCTGGCAGGCTCGATCCCAAACCCATGAGGCAGTACCTTCTAGATGCAGGGTTCTTTCCAGAGAAAATCCTGGGAAAGCTTCGGGTCCTTTTCCTTGCTAAATAGGATTTTGAGAGAGGTGGCTTGTGTGTGTATGAGGGTGGGTGGGGATCCAGTGTCAGAGGGAAGGAACAGAGTAAACAAAAGCAGGGCAGGGAAGATCAGAGGAGCTACCTCTGTGTCTGGGGGGGGGGGGGGGGGGGGGGGGGGGGAGGCTAGACTGGAAAGGCGGCTGAGGTTCCTGGGGAAGGTGGTGAAGAACTGGTGTGGCCTCCCACTCCTCCCGAAACAACGGCCAGTCTGTTTTTGGGGAAGCAGAAATGGGCGAGGGTAGGGGGGACTAACCGCAACACGATTTTTGAAGCTGAAATACTGAGCAGAACTGAGAAAGCGGAATCCTGCAGTGATAGTCAGGGAGGAAAGCCAAGCACAAGCTCTGTCTTATCTCCAGAAAGGTCATGAACGGTGGCTCCAGGTAACTCTGGGTGTGGGTGCCATTGAGGGGGCTAAAATAAGAACAATCGGCCCTGGCTGGTGTGGCTCAGTGGATTGAGTGCTGGCCTGCGAACCAAAGGGTCGCCAGTTCGATTCCCAGTCAGGGCACATGCCTGGGTTGTGGACCAGGTCCCCAGTAGGGGGCACGTGAGAGGCAACCACACATTGATGTTTCTCTCCCTCTCTTTCTCTCTTCCCTTCTCCTCTCTCTATAAATAAATAAAAAATGAAGGTAAAAGGGAGTCTGGGAGACACCAGGCACCATTAAGGGCAGAGGTGCCAGTAGGAAGAGAGAGATTAAATGAGCATATAGATACTGGATGGTGAGATCACACTCCCTTCTCCCCAGTTCCCTTTCTGGGATTTCAGAATGCAGACAGCCAGGAGACTGCAAGGATGTTTCCTGGCCCATCAGACCAGGCCAAGGAGAACACCTCAACTTTCTGATACAGGCAGCTGCCCCAGTAATCAGCCAGATCACCCTAGGAGGGAAGGCCACGGTTAACGAGCCCCCGGCATGTGGACAGGGCTTCTAATCTGTCTGTCACAGGCAGCCACAGCTGACCTGGCGTGAAATCTAAAGCCGCAATAGATTGTTCAAGGGCGGAGAAATACACAGCAACGTAATTATCAATAATGTTATGGGAGACATTTAAGAAGATAAGGCAACCCATGAAGACAGGACATTATATGATTCAAAGAACAAACAAATAGCGTTCTTGGAAATTTAAAGGACGGTAGCCAAAAAGTTTTAAACCCTGAAGGAAAATTTAAAACCCTGAAGTGAGGGATTGGGAGATAAAGTCGAGGACATCTCTGTGAAAGCAGAACAACAACGAAAGCCCAAAAAATGGGAAATAGGAGAGAAAAAAAATAACACTTAGAGAACCGTCAGAAAGGCCACTTTTCAGATAATAGAACCTCCAAAGGAGTGATCAGGAAAAGATGGAGGGGCGGGGTGGTGGGGGTGATCATGAGTGAATGAATCCGAGAAAAGTCTCCCCAGCGGAAGAACATGTGTTGAAAGGGCCACAGAGAGAGCCCAGCACAAAGGGACAAAGTAGCCCCACCCCAAGGCACAGGACCGTTGAAGTTCAGAAAAACGGGGACAAAGTGTCCTGGCATTAGAAGCAGGTCACAGAGAGAGAGAGAGAGGCAAGAGTCAGAATGGCATGTGGGCTTCTCCACAGCCCACAGGCAGAAGTCGAAAGGCAAAGAGCAAAGCCTTGGGAGGTCTACAGGAAAGTTACTCCTCAGTTTTCAGCCAGCCAAAGTGGAAACCAAGTTCTCGTGACTCTTGAAGAAAACAGGCTGGGACTGCACAGATTGGTTGCCTCTCGCACGCCCCCTACTGGGGACCTGGTCCACAACCCAGGCAGGTGCCCTGACTGGGAATCGAACCAGCGACCCTTTGGTTCGCAGGCCAGCACTCAATCCACTGAGCCACACCAGCCAGGGCTTCCTTATGATTTTCTCAATACCATGTTCTTCTCCCTAGCTTGCTTTATTGTAAGAATATAGTAGGTAATACTTATAACATACAAAATATGTATTAATCGGCCCTGGCCAGTGTGGACTAGAGCGTTATCCATAAATTGAAGGGTCTCAGGTTCAATTCCCCGGGCAGGGTATATGCCTAGGTTGTCGTTCAGGCCCATTCAGGGCACGTGCAAGAGGCAGTCGATTGGTGTTTCTCACTTTGATGGTTCTCTCCCTGTCTCTCTCCCCACCCCATCCCCCCTCTCTAAAATCAATAAGCACGTCCTCGGGTGAGGATTAAAAATATTTTTTAAAATGTCAACTGCACAGGGGGTCAGCACCCCTAAGCCCTGTGTTGTTCCAGGGTCAACTGTATTTTTAGACCCGTGACATGTCAACAAATTTACCTTCCATGCATCCTTCCTCATGGTGGGAAGCTACCAGAGATAAGGCTTCGCCAAAATGAAGACATTCACCCAGAAAGCAAGAGGCAGATGATCCAGGAAGCAGAGATGCCACACAGCAGGGAGGGGAGAGGCAGCTGAGGGCCACAGGGCCAGGTTGGAGCAGGTCAGAAGCTGCAGAGACAATTCCCCAAAAGGTGAACTAGATAGAATCTACAAGGAGCTGGATCAGGCGACCCACAAACATCCTGCAAAGCTCAGTGGTTGCTTTTCCGCCCTGCTCTTCGCCCAAAAGGAGACATCCAGGCTGACAGGGTGGCTTCTGTCCAGCAGGGGTGGCCAACCTTTTGATGTCTCTGGGCCACACTGGAAGAAGAAGAGTTGTCTTGGGTCGCACATGCAATACATTGCAACACACAATCACAAAAAATCTCTTAATGTTTTAAGTAAATTGACGATTTTGTGTTGGGCCGCATGCAGGCCGCGGGTTGGACACCCCCAGGAGTGGGCCGGTCACCCTGGCAGAAGGACAGGGGAGCATTGACCTGGAGCTGTCACTTAGGTTTCTGTCCCCCCCCCACAAAACACATTTTCCCTTCCCCTAGTGGGCCTGACCCACTCTTGTGAGCCTTTTCAATCTGGATGTATCCATCAGAGACAGGCGAAGAAGAGGCTGGGTGAGGACATGGGGTTCAGGACCTCTCTGCAGGAAGCTCTGTGACCTCTCCTCCCATGGGTCTTGGTCTAGAGACCGATGACCTCAGGACGGTGGTCTGCGCCCCGCCCTCCCACCGGCCCCAGCCCCACTGCGCACCCCCAGGCATGATGGTGGAGGGAACAGAATAACACAACAGCCTTATTCAGAGATAGGAGTGGGGAGGGGACCTTTCGGCCTATGGGACAGGAGGATGCTCCAACCAAGTGAGCCACATCGGCCAGGGCGAGAGTGTTCTTGAATAGTCCCAGTCCTGCTCCCTGGGGAGGCCTGGCCAGTCCACTGTCCTATGGCACCCTCTCTACCCTCGGCAGGTTCTTCCGTTGCCATCATCCTCCTTGGCTGCGGCGGTGCGGGGGAGGGGGGGGGCTGGGAATTAGGAATGTGCCCCCTTCGGGGGCTGAGCAGTGTGTTTGGTGTTAGGAGGGGGGAGTCATTAGCAAATAATTAGGTCACGAGGCTATAGCCCCCATGAACGGGATTAGCGCCCTTATTATAAAGGACTCCCCACAGAGCTCCTGGCCCCTTCTGCCACATGAGAAATCAGCAGCCACCTATGAACCAGAAAGCTGCCCTCACCGGACACTGAGTCAGCCAGCCAACACCTCGATCTTGACCTTCCAGCCCCCAGAGCTGTGAGAAATAAATGCCTGTTATGTGTAAGCCGCCCAGCCTGTGGTCTTCTGTCATAGCGACCTGAGCGGACTCAGGCACCAACGAAGTCTACCCCCATTTCCACAGCAATGACTGACCACACTCCCCACCCAGCTGGTCTTTAGGTGTGACCACGTGACTGAGTTTCCGGCCTGGGAATATGAACCGAGGAGCCGTGGGCTTTTAAAGGAGTGGGTCTCCGTGTATCCTAAATGTTCTCTTTCTCTGTCTGCCAGCGGGGTGCTCATGGAAACGAAGCCCCAGGGAAAGTTGAAGCCACGAAACCAGAGAGCCTGGGACCCAGAGCACTTTCCCAAACAGCGACTGGGTGTGACAAACGTCCATCAGGGTCTGCTTGTTACTGGGACCGAGCCGACTTTTGCTGTTACAGTCGGTTGGTGGGGATGGAAAAGTAAGAAAAGGTTGTGCTTTGTTCTCAGGGCTTGGCCTCCTGGTGGCAGCCAGGCTGCGGGGCACCAGCTCTGGGCCCAGGGTCCCAGGAAGGGCCCCAAGTCTCCCTCACCTGCTTCTACCTGCCTCCTGATTCGGTCACAATACCACAGAGAACCGTTGGCCCGAGAGAGGGCTTGGACCCTCGGGTGGTTGCTGACCATTGCAGAACCAGGTGTGGGGTGGGCTTCGGATCGAAGCCCTCGTCACAGGCACCGGTGGTTTTGCGTGTGAAAACGCAGAGCGAGCTCTTCTCCGTCGTGTGACACAGGGTGGGGCGGCACACTCTGGTTTCCGTGTCTGTCTCCCGGTGGCCCTCCGTGCAGAATCACTCAGCAGCCCTACGCGATGAGAGCCGACTTCACATCTGGCGTGCATCTGCATGTGAAAAGGTTAAAGCCAGAAAGGCTTGCCAGACCGAGCCATCCAGAGACCGGAGAGACATTTGCAGGGTCGGCCACAAACACCCAAGGGGAGGCATGTTAACGTGATGGATGGTCCCTTCCTGCCTGGATGGAGCGGATGCCTCCCACTCCAGCCACGACAACTGATAGGGGATCCTGCCCACCTTGGTGACGACTTGGGAGGCTGTCCACTCTGGGTGATAATTGTCTGCTTTGAGGTGCATCCCCTCCCCCACAGTGGTTGGTTGTCTGCCATCCATGATTATAATCACGGAGCCTGGGTGGGGACGCAGGCTCAAAGGCTGTGTTCCATCCTTTTGATGTACTAAAATTCCTGACCAGACCAGGTCTCACCCTTTGGGAATCCTTTAGACCTCTGCTGACACATTGACACCTAGGGAAGCCCTGCTGGAAGGTGCCACACCTTCTCAGGTTCCAGCTGAGACCCTGACCTTGAAAGTCAGACCCAGAGACTTCCCCAAGGCCACGCAGAGCAAGATGCAGAGCCCAGGGTCTCAGTCTGAATCTCTTGGCCTCTCAACAGTGCCTGCCCCCACCCCCATAGGAAGCCAGCTAATTAATGTGGGGCTTTATCAAATCAATTAAATAAGAGCCAGGTGGGGCCATTCCGGGCTCTCAAGGGACTAATGAGTAATCTTGTTAATGGGATTGGAAGGATCTCTGTGAGCGAGGATCCAGACTCCCCAGAATCCTCAGCTATTTGCATGTAGAATCTAGCAAAGAGCAGAGGGGTGGCAGGGGTCAGCTGATTCGCTAACGACGAAGCAGTACTTTGTCAGTACTGAAGGGAGCCCCTGAGAATGTCACTTGAGCATCATCAAATCACCGAAAGGGAGGCTGCAAAAACACCCTGCCGGCTCATGCCACTCAGGGCCAGAGGAGCTCTTCAGTACGGGCACAGGACGTCTGTCATCACCTTCAGGGGCACGCCCATCTGTCCTTCACACCCTCCTTCTGTTCGGCTGACTTCCTGGGCTTTGGGCTACTACTGCGTAAGAGCCGGTAGCTCCTAGTCTTGGTTTTGTAGTTAAACTAGTTGATGCGGAGCGTTTTCCAAATGCAGTGTGAATCGGTTCTTTCTACCCCAGCCTCTTGGGATGGGGGCCTTCTGGTTTGGTGCTTGGTTTTGGCACTGCTCTGAAACTTCCTTCCCTTGTAAAGCAGAGAGAAGCACAACCCTGGCTATTGATATTCCTGGGGGTGGGGGAAGAATTCTTCCCTCTAAGGAAAAGGAAGGGACAAGTTGAAAAGGAACTTGTGTAGGTCGCATGACAGGTAATCTGTGAGCACCCCAGAGGCCGCCATGTGGGATCAGAAGTCATTTCCTGAAAATCCAGAAATAGTTCCCCCTGGAAACCGCTAAGGCCCTTGGTGTGGTCAGCATGGGGTCTGGTGGGTGACCACCGGGCAGCCCCTCCAAAAGGATGGAGGCTGGGCTCGTCCCCCTGTGGCCCACCCATAGTGTAAGCCAGGTGTTTGCCAGCTTGGGACAGTCGGGGACTCATTCCAATACCCATTGCCCTGTGAAGTTCTGATAGACACCTAGCCAACAAGCATACGCAAAGCGAGGGTGTTTACTTTCCTGGTGGGCAGGGCAGAGGGTGGAGCGTACTCAAGGCCACACCTGCAGCCTGACTCTGAGGTATTCCGGGGCTCTCCCAGGCAGGTTGCTGGTTTGTCTGTTGGGAGCCCAGCTTGGGTGTGGGATTTTCAAGGTCACCGTGGGCTTGGTCAGGGTGACCCATTTCTCTCCCTGAGGCCCCAGCCCAGCTGATGGATGTTACCTTTCCCATGACCTTGACCTTGTCCTCTGGTCTGTCCTGGGGCCTGGCTTTCACAGGGGGAAGCACTGGTCATGCTGGATACCCCTTCCACTCCGCTCACTGGGTATCAGAGCCTGCCTGGACTTTCGAAGTATGTGGGTGGTTTGGGTCGACAGGGGGACCCCAGCAGGGAATCAAAGGAGAGAGAAGGAGGGGCCCTCCTGAGGGGTCTCTTCTGACTGGCCATGTCCCTTGGGAGCAGGCCTGGCTTTGAGGGAACCCCTTTGCACATGGCTGTTTTCCGGTTCCAGGCACTGTCTGCTCACCCCAGGGAACTCTGCGTGGTAACTGGTCCTTTGGGGGTGCTCTTTCCACCCCAGGGGACTCTGTCCTTGTGGTTCCCCTACACCGTGCGTCAGCAAGGCCTCACAGGCCCCTCCCTGTCGGTATGGGGGTGCATTTGCCTCTGCAGCCAACAGGACACACAGAGAGTTTGACGTTTCTCCTCAAATCCCATTAACCATTCTTATTTGGAATGCAGCAAAGTGCATATCATTCCACAGACAACCGCTGACTGTAGCACTGAGGTGTGGCTTCCAGGGTAAGTACTGAGTGTCCCCAAATGCAGATGGACATGGGACACGGGACCTTGAGCAGAGTCGAGGCAGCAGAGCTCTGTGGGAGTCGGGTGGAGCTTCCAGGGCAGGTGAGGTGGGTGCAGAAGCGGGGTGGGTTGACGGGAGTTCATGGGCCTGACCGGGACGGAAGGGTATTTGGGGTACGGTAGCAGAGGCAGCCCCGAGGGTCTGGATAAGGGCAGAGGGTCACATGCGGGGGGAGTGGGCTTGTGGGCCCAGGCAGCTGAATGGCACAGGGAAGGAAGGGAGATGACAGAGGGACAGAGAAGTTTGAGAAGCTTGAGAAACTCAGAAAGGGAAACAGGAAGGAGGGACAGGAACCTCAGGGATGGCTGAGAGGAGCACACCCCGAAGGGCTGGGCACTTCAAACCTCGGCTCTGCTGTGTGACCCTGGGCCAGCTAATGGACCTCTCTGAGCCTGTCTCCCCATCTTTAAAGTGTAGAAAACACCTATTGTAAGTAGAGCATCAAATAATGTAATGCTCCAGTGTAGGTGTGGTGTCTACCACGTGGCAGGGGCATGTACCACAGCGGCTTACTTTTTTCCTTCAAGTTCAGGGTCACTGTTAGTTGCCTGGTGACCTGGAGACCTCATTTCACCAGGGGAGGTCAGGTCTGTCTCCTGGTCTTGTTCTGGGTGAGACCTGTCCCCTGGCCTTGGCCGTGTCCCTAGGAAGGACAGCGTTTGCACGTGGAGCATGGAGGCCCCTGGGGGGTGGCTCCAGGAGCAGATGCTGGCAGCTGCCACCCGCCCCACAATGTGGCTTTTGTCAGCCAGGGTGGCTTTGGAGCTCGGGCTGACCAGCGCTGGGGGACAGTTCCCAAAGCTTGTGGGAGGGTTACTGTGACTCAACAAAGCCATCAGGAGCAGTGGCCTGGAGGCTTTGGGCGATGGCTTTTGTTATGCAAATAAAGGGCAGCTCCCAGCACATTGCCCTGGCTTGCTAACCGTTTTGTGATGCAGATGGGCAGGGCCTCCCACGCTGGACAGTGCCTAGTCCCTAGAGCTGTCCTGGCCCGTGGCCACTGTCACCCTCGGCTGGGCTTCGTGAGCACAGCCCCACTCCAGGCCCGGCTGGGATCTGGCTCTGGGGGCCTCTCAGTTCAGCCAGGCGGCAGCGGGACCAGAGAAAAGAACCTGAGGCGGTTGGACGTCACCTCAAATTGTGCAACTGACCTGGAAGAATGAGGCAGGCAGCTGGGAGAGGCCCTCCGAGCCCTTGGGGCTGGAGATGGCATCTGTGATGGACAGACTCACGGGCAGAGGGACTGTGTGTTCCAAGGCACCAAGGTGGGGTGGCCAATTCCAGGTGGATACTGGCTGGCGGCCGAGGACCCATCCACGGGCTCCTGGGCCTGTATGACCAAAGGGACAGGCCTGTGCCCCAGACTGAGACCCTCAGGGGCCCTTCCGGCCCCACTGCACACTGGCCTGGACGGTGATTTGGCAAATTCCCAAGTTCCTCTGGGCCTCCGTTTCCTCGTCTGTAAAGCTTAGAAATGCAAACACCCATTTCCCAGTCACTCCACTTCTAGGAATTGATCCCGTAAATATTCTCCCATGTACCAAGTGAAGGTGCTTCTTCGCAGGTTTGTCTATGGCAGGTGAGGGTTGGACGTGGCCTTGATGTCCGTCTGCAGGTTACCGACTGCCTGTACATGGAACAGGACTGTTCAGAGGAACGTGGAATGAACGTGCTGGCGTGTACCAGTCCTAGGGACTGATTACACAGGCGTGAGCTGGGAGGGCAGGACATTTCCTGCACAGCCAAGTCAGTGCCCCTGTGGGACCGAGCATCTCGGGGACCTGGAGCCCACTGGGCTCAGGGAAGAGGGAGGGTGTGCCGAGCGGGGTGGCGTTTGGGGCCAGGGTGCCAGCTGTCACACCCACACACCTGGAGGTAGAGATTGTCTCCCAAAGAAAAGGACCGTCTGGGGCTCCTTGACACGCAGCTCCGCAGGGATGAAATAACACAACCAGTCACCATGGCAACAGCTGGCAGCTGTAATTTTCAGAAGGTGGGTGGCGGCCAGAGCAAAGGAAGAGGCTGCAGGCGGGCCCCCAGCAGGGCGGCCTCTGGAACCCTGGGTGTGCACGTGGGCACAGCAGTGTGACTCCGGGCCTCAGCCTCCCCATCTGTAAAATGACTGTCTGACCCGGGGTGCCTCCGCACACCGGTGCCCGGAGGGAAAGATTGGGTGAAAAAGGCGGAGATTACAGACTTCTGAGAGGGCACGGCGGAAGGACAGCTTCGTTCCTTCTCTGCCCCCTCTAGCCCTCATTACAGACCGCTATGTGCAGCCCTGAATTTCTGCCACCGAAGCACCTTCCCGATAAATAAATAACGAGCAGGGAAGATGAAGAAGGTGGATTGCATTTCTCCGGGCAGGAGGGCTGCCAGCCTTGCTTGAACGCAGGTGTGAGTCCTACCTGCTGCTCTCCACCTGCTTTCCAAGCCCCGCCCCCCACCCCCAACCCTCCCAGCTCTGAAGCTGGTTCCAAAGTCATTTCACCACCCAGCCACCCCAGGAAGGGACCACCCAGCCCCTGGCCTTGCCCCAGGACCTGAAGCCAAACTCCTGTGGGACATTATAGCTTCACGCAGCACTTCCCAGGCCTGACCCTGCTGGGAAGGGTGGCAGGTGACCTTTGATCTCTGGTCTCAGTGACCCCAGCAGAGCAGGCAGGCCTCTTCTGTTCCCATCGGCCCAGGGCACTCGGGCTCTGTTTCCCCTGAAAATGGTCTTGTAGGTCAAAAAGGGTTCAGAAGCGGGCCAGGATATTGGGATCCTAATGGAAGGGAGGGGGGTCTCAAAGAGCTGTTGTTTGAGCCTCCTTCTTTCCGGAGACTCTCCCTGTCCCCCTGTCCTGCCAACACCCCCAACCTGCTCATCAGCTGCATCAGGAACCTCTGCATCTGTCCCCCACTCTTGGGACCTCACGCACCCTCACCCCCACTCACACAAACACCAGGGGCTGGCATGAGGAGGGACCCGGCTTGGGGCCCCCTGCAGCTTGGCTCTGAAACTGTGTCCTGGGGGGAAGCAGGGAGGGTGGGCCCCACGCAGGACGCGACAGCGACCACTTTAAAAGCACCTTTTAAAAAACAAATTCAGGAATATTAGGGATAGCCTGGACTGTGCAGGCGATGCTCTAGATATAAGGACATCTTGGAAAGGAGGCGCCTTCTTAAAAAAATTCTTTTTGTTTCACTGTTTTGTTTTATTTGTTGTTTGTTTTTTGCATGTGGTTTTGTAAGATGACCTCGTGGGTCTTGTGGGCTCTCAGGTGTTTGTGGGGAGGGAGTTTGGAGAAACCTCTGAGCCCTCTGCTCCGTGTGAACTGCCATTGCTATGCCTTTTGCGGACACCTGTGCTGGCCAAGCGACTAGTCACTAATCACTGCAGGAAGAGTTTTATCTCCTGCTGAGGGATTTTGGGGGGTGGGGGCATGGTTTTGAGTGGCAAGGCTTTGCAGGAGCCTGAAGTCACCTGTTCCAGTGCCCCGCTCCCAGGTGGAGTCAGACCCCCACAGCGCTCTCCCTGCCTGGTGGGCCTGGAAGTGTCGGGCCCTGGGCTGTGGGCACCGCCCCACCCCTGGGCGCCGTGATTGCGGTGGGACCGGCTCAGGGCGCCATGCTGCCACAGCGGAGTTCAAGGTGTGGTCTCTTCCTCCTGCATAACTGCAAAAAATATCCCCTGTTGAACCAAGATGATCCGGCCCAGCCTAACGGCAGAAACATCATGAGAAACCCAGCATCTGTCATTTAGATATTAGACTCTATTTTAGGTTGATCCTGTTGAAAGATAATGTTTCTTCCACCCCAGATGCTGCCTTGTGGGGGACTCCTGTGGGCACATTGTGGCTTTTGGGATGAGCCCTCCACCTCCCTGGGCCTCAGGTGGCCCTGTCTGAGGCCCTGGGGGTGGGCTCAGGGCCCTGCTCAGCAAGTGGCTCACCACGCAGCATGCCCAGCCAGGCCTGGGGAATTTCCTCCATTTCCCTACCTCCTTACCCCTCCGCAGATCCCACCTCCTGCCCAGACCCTAAGGGCCTCAGAGGCTCTGTGCCTCAGACTGAGTCCTTGTGGAGGGACCAGGCGCTGGAGGCTTCCCAGCTGAGGTAGCTCAGTGGGTTAGAGCACAGCCCCTGATATGCCAAGGTTGCATGTTCAATCCCCGGTCAGGGCACATGCAAGAAGCAACCAATGAATGCATCAATAAGTGAAACAACAAATTGATCTCTCTCTCTCTCTCTCTTCCTCCGTCCTTCTGCTCTCTCTAAAATCAATAAAGACATTTTAAAATGTAACGCAAATCCCATGTGGAAGGAGGTAAACAGGTCAGAGAGCATCCCTTCTTCAGTGACATTTGACAAAAAGAAGAATCAACGCAGACATTCCCTACACACTTCAGCGAATAGCAAGCACTCGTTTGCTAGGCCTTTTTGGGAGAAGCCTGAGCTCCGGGCCCTCCCTCCAGGTGGCCCCATCCGTGGGGACCAGCTTCAAGCCTGATCAAATGTCCCAGTGGGCTCAGAGGTCATTTGAGTCCCCGTGGACTCACTGGCTGCAGGGTCTCAGGAGGACCCCACAGCTGGGGGGTTGTGGCATATGGGCTGTCCCCTCTTGTCCATGCGGGGCAGCCACCCCCACTGGGCAGGGGACAGTAGGGGCCCGCTGGCGGAGAGACAGCTGTTTCTCTCAGACCCAGGCTGGGTTACTCAGGCGAGAAGCACGTCCCTTCCTCTCGATGTCCTCATGAAAGACCACGCTCAGGCAGCTGCTCGGGGTCCACCAGCACCCTGCTCAGCCCCCAAGGGAAGAACCGAGGACCGGTCCCCCAGCCCAGGGTCACAGGGGGCATTCCTGAAGGCCCAGCTGGACTCCTGGGTCCCCGACTCTGGCTCCACTCCCAGGCCCTGTCCCACACGGGCTGCATCCTGGAGGCCAAGGAAGGCAGGATGCGCACTTCACCTCTGCCCGGCCTTGCTTGGTGATTCAGTCATAAGGGAAGAGCCTCAGTCAAGGCTCTTTCTGGTCCAGAGGGGAGAGTGCCCCCAGGTAACAGAAGGCCCCCCAGCTGGACCCCAGAGCGAGCTGCTGGAAAATTTGCAGCTTCATGCACCAGGGTCTCCCCAGCTCACCCACTGCTCACTGACGGGAGCCGACCGGCCCGGCCAGCGCTGCGGCGTCAGCGCTCACATGTAACGCACCTGAGTCTGTGTTACGAGATGAAACTAGAGTTGTCAACTTTTCATTCCATGAATGAAGGGCATTGTCAGAGAGACTTCTATCTGCCACATTCCTTTCGTTAAAACAGGATGTTTTTACATCTGAAAAAAAATTACGCTTGGAAATACATTTGGCTTTACAAAAATTGACCAAGCTTTTTCCCCTTCTCTCTTCCTTTCCTTCCTTCCTTCCTTCTTATTTTCTTTCTTTCTTTCTCTCTCTCTCTCTCTCTCTCTCTCTTTCTTTCCTTCTTTCTCTCTTTCTCTTTCTCTCTTTCAAATTCTCACCCGAGGATGTGTTTTATGGGTTTGATTGAGAGACAGGGAGAGAGAGAGAGAGACATCGGTTTGAGAGAGAAATATCAACGAGCTGCCTCCCCTGTGCACCCTGACTGGGCACTGACCCCGAAACCTAGGCATGTGTCCTGACGGGAATCGAACCTACAACTTTCTGGTGTGCAGGGCGACACTCCAACAGACAGAGCCACTAGGCCAGGGCTGCTCTTATTTTCTCATTGTACCCAAGACCAGGCGCTTTATTGGGAGCCCAGCAGCAGGCTGAGTGGCCTGGTGGTGCCAGGGTGCCTATAGGCCCTGCTAACAGGGGGACTGATGGCCCGGCATCTGTTGAAGGTCACCCTCTCCGCCTGTCCCAGCCCAGTCCAGGTGTTTCCTGGAGAGTGCCCAGCCCAGGGCCTGGGAGGGCTGGGTGGGGCGCACCCCCCGCCCTAGCCTGGCATCTCTGGCCTCCAGGGCTGGCACCGCTGGCTGGCCAGGGCCGCCCCAGACACGTGAGAACTCCCAGCCAGCTGCCGCACAAAGCCGCATTGTGGGCCTCGGCCTGGCGGCCAGGCATGTGACGGCTGAGGGTGGGCGGTGGGGCTGCTGGCTGTGCCCGCCGCCTGCCTCCTGGCCAGGGCTCTGCTGGCTTGCACCTGACCCCACGCAGCAGGAGCCTGGCCAGGCACAGTGTGGGGGTCCGGGTAGGGGACATGAGGACAGGAGAGAACACAGAGCTGTCAAGGGAGAGGAGGCCTCTTACCCACGGTCCTCAATCAGGGTTCCTGCTGGGTTCAGCCCAGTACCTGGGGCCTGACTTCCCTTGGGCCTCATGCTTTGTTCTCTGTCACTGGTTCCTTCTCCTTGTCCACGGTTCCCAGGGCCTTGGCCCCAAGGCACAGAATGAGGCTGTGGGGTCGCTGGCCCAGGGCGCACTGTGGCACAAAGCCAGGACCTCCCTCTTTGCCCCGCCCCTAAGAATAAAGTGGCTGGTTCCTCCTTTGCTTTTCTCTCAATTTGAGGCCTATTTTGATTTTGGGTACACAACCCCTCTCCTTTCCCAGATGACTGGTCATGACCAGCCATTCAGCCCTCATGTCCCTGGTTGGGGGGCTACTGACCTGTCCTTCCAATGAGACCCTGCTCCCGGGAGCCCCCAGGTAAGAGTCCTCTCTGATGAAATGGACTCACAAGGAGAAATGGCCGGGCATGTTCCACTGGCCTTTGCTATGCCAGGAGGTCCTGTCGTTTTTCGTGTTTATTTTTTGAAATAATTCTCACCCAAGGATATGTCTATTGATTTGAGAGAGAGGAAGGAGGGGGAGAGAGAGAGAAACATAGATGTGAGAGAGAAACATCGATTAGCTGCCTCCCATCCACACCCCGAGACCAGGGATCAAACCCGCAACACTTTTGTTGTATGAAACGATACTCCAACCACTGAACCACCCGGCCAGGGCAGCAGGTCACGGCTTTTACCGGCTAAGGGAGAAGACACATCCTGAGGCATAGGGTACAGGCACTGCCTTTGTCTCTCTCTGCACTGCCTGTCGTGACACGGTTTGTCTCTGGCTGCTCATCCACCTTGAACCTGGGTCTTGGTTACTTGCAGCCGAAAGCACTTGGAACCTAGCCAGGTTCCCTGTGAAGTCTCCCCGATGTCAGGAACCACCCTCCCAACCTTGCCCCCCTCAGCCTCCTACAATGTGTCCCTGCAGGGTGGAGGCCACCTCTTATCATCCCTGAGCCCTGCCCTCCCCACTCCTGCCCCCCACCCCCACCCCCACACCCTGGCGCTGGCTGCAGGCCAGCCACATCCATTGGTGCTGGACAGAATTTGCTGAAACAAAGCATTTCTTGTAAAATGTCTAGGGGTGAACCTGCCTGCTTTGTTGGGCAACGCCCTTGAGCTCCGCGTGGTATTAGATTTCTGAACAAGGAAAACATTTTTCCCCCTAGAGATTAATTAATAGTGTCTATCACAGGCCCACAATGCCAAAATCTAGCTATTTCCTAAACCAAGATATTTTCCTCAGTTAGTGACAAACTCATTTGGTGGCAAAGCCTCACCGGGCCGAAGTCAGGACAGCTGAAGTCTTGGAGTGAATGTTTCCACATGTCCCCGCAGAAACGTGAATGCTTCTGTTAAGGTGTGACTTAAAATCCACTATAGGCACATTATTGGCGGTCTAAAATCCAATGTTCTGAATTCTGAAAATCATCCCCCCACCCCGCCCAGGGGCTTCTGATAAGGTGTCGTGGGACTGTGTTAGGGGGCAAGAGTTTTCTAGTTTATTTTATTTCCACCCTCTCCTTTTTTTTGGCTGCCAAGAAGGTCCAATTTAAATAATTAAGCTTATTCACAGTAGCTAGCCTTCATCTACAATGTCTTAGTACAATTACCCCGTCTTTTTTATAAATTGCCTTTAACTTGTACCTGATTGGTGCGATATAGCTTTCTGGAATTTGTGTCTTTTATTTTACTTAATCTGCTTCACGTTATTATTATTGTTGTTGTTGTTGTTGTTGATTGAATTTAGAGAGAGGGTTATGTATGAAGTCTTGGGTTCCCCTCTGAGCTGCATAGATAGGGTTCTGACCTTAAACGGGCTTGGAGAATTGAGCTCAAAGGTAGACAGGACCACCCAGACAGCAGGCAGGCTTGTGGACGCTGCAGACAGAGGCAGAGCAGATTCAAACAGCATTTCAAAGCCTCTGAGCACTGAATTGACTTTGGAACCGCAGCCCACAGAAGGTAGGTCAGAACTCGGCCCCCCAATGAACCTAACGAGGTCAGTGGTTTGCTAAAACCAAAACATCAGCATCCTCTTGAGGATTTCAACAACACAGAGGCTCACGACAGCTTGGGCCCTCTTGCGAAATGCCTTGTATTTGCAAAGCCAGAAATGTCTCAACCTTGCGAGAAAAAGAGCCTCAAAAGACAGCAACTCTCAGCCCCGAGGGTTGGGCATCATCCTGCAAAGCAGAGGGTCGCTAGTTTGATTCTCGGTCAGGACACGTGCCTGGGTTTCGGATTCGGTGCCTGGTCAGGGCACCTACAAGAGACAAATTGATTCATGTTTCTCTCCCTCTCTTTCAAATCCCTCCCTTCCCCTCTCTCTCTAAAAATAAATAAATACAATCTTTTTAAAAAAGACACCAATGTTAAAAGGATAAAAGACTCAAGGCAGCTGCTCTAAGCAGGCTTTGATAAGTAAAGAGAAACACCACTGGGGTGA
Source organism: Macrotus californicus (assembly GCA_007922815.1). Classification (NCBI taxonomy): domain Eukaryota; kingdom Metazoa; phylum Chordata; class Mammalia; order Chiroptera; family Phyllostomidae; genus Macrotus; species Macrotus californicus. The sequence goes on along the minus strand of VMDR010000395.1, from coordinate 87,012 downwards.
AAAGGGAGATGGAAAATTCTAGCAAATCAATATACAAACAGAAACTGTACGTAGGAAACAAATGAACATTTTAGAATGAAAAGCTACCGTAAGCAAAATGAAAAGTTCGCTGGCTGGGCTCAATATGACACAGTAGCGCAGAGGAAGTCAGGAACACGTGAAGACAGAGCCGCAGAAATAATCTTGAGCCACGTTCCTTTTCCGGGTCGCTACGTCTGGTTGGTTAGTGTTTTATCCATCATTTTCGCATCTTTATTGTTAAAGGGTTGTTTGTCTCTGTTTTTCTGTTTCTGGTGATGTCTCCAGTCTTGGAATCGGAGAAATGCCGGCTGAGTAACCACAGAAGAAGCTTGTGTTTTGAACAACTTTCCGAAGGATCACGTTAATGCTCTTTAAACATGGGTAGAATTCATCAGAGAAGCCACCCCGGTCCTGGGATTTTCTTCGCGTACTATGTTTTTTATTTTAATTAGGAATTCAGTCTCTTCACTTGTTATAGGTAAGCCGACACAGATTCTCTCTTCCTGCTTGCATTTTTTCCCTTGTATTAGTTTCAGTACTTTGCGTTTTTCTAGAAGCTTGTCTACTTCACCTAGAATGTTTAATTCCTGGTGTGCACTGGTTTGCAATCCTTTTCTGTTTCCATAAGGTTGGTGGTGATGTCTCCTTTTTAGTTCCTGGTTTATTCATTTGAGCTTTCTGTTTTCTTTGTTTTGTTTTCCTTCTTCTTATTTTCTATTCCTTTGGTCAGGCTAAGCTAAAAGCGTGTTGCTTTTTTTTTGGATCTTTTCAAAGAACCAACTTGCATCTTTTTCCGTGTTGTTTTGATGTTCTCTGTTTCATTTATTTCACCTTGCGTCTTTGTTATTTCTTCCTCTCGTTTGGGTTCAGTTTCCTCTGCTCTTTTCCGTTTCTTCAGGTAAAAGTTTAGGGTCGTTGAGACCTTTCCTTGGACGTTTTTAAAAATTTTTATTTACCGATCTGAGAGAGAGAGAGAAAGGGAAACATCAATTTGTTGTAAACCGATAGAGGAGATATAAATGGAATATTCAAAAATAGGTCATTTTAAAAAGGCAGGAAAAGAGAAAAAAAAAAAAAAAGGAACAAATGGACCAAAAGAAAGGTAAATAGCAAGACGGTATATTAAAAGCCAACCGTATCAATCATTACAAAAAAAGTAAATGAAGTAAATTAAAAGGCAGAGAATGTCATAAGTTTAAAATACACCCAAATAGTATGTTATCTCTAAGAAATCCACTTTTAATATAAGTCTCAAAAAGGTGAACAGTGAAAGGACTAAAAAATATGTATCATGCAAACACTAATCATAGACGATATGAATTGCTTCATCAATATCAGATAAAGTAGACTTCAGGAAAAGGAATATTACTAGAAATGAGGAGGATGTCATATTAATAAAAGTACCATTCATCAAAAAGACACAGTCATTTGTTATGGACTGAATTGTGTCCCCCCCCCACATGACCGTATTCATAAAAAGAAGAGCCCTGGCTGGTATGGCTCAGTGGATTGAGCACCAGACTGCAAACCAAAGGGTTGCCGGTTCGATTCCCAGTCAGGGCACATGCCTGGGTTGTGGGCCAGGTCCCCAGTAGGGGGCGCGTGACAGGCAACCACACATTGATGTTTCTCTCCCTCTCTTTCTCTCCTCCTTCCTCTCTCTAGAAAGAAAATCCCTAAAAATAATAATAAGAAGAAGGAGAGACAGTGAAGTTCTCTCCGTCTCCCTTCATGAGCTCAGGGGAAAAAACCACGTGAGCGCATAGTAAGAAGGCACCATTTGCAAGCCAAGGACAGAGGTTTCGCCAGAAACCAAGCCCTGTTGGAACTTCATCTTGGACTTTTCCGCCTCCAGATTAAATTTCTGTCTTTACGCCACCTCGTCTACGGTCCAAGCTGACTCGGACGCCATCTGAAATGCACGTGTGCACATAACACAAGAGCTTCAAAATACACACGGCCAAACTCATAAAACTGAAGAGAGAAGCGAACAGGTCCATTATTACAGTGTGAGATCTCCACCCAGGCACACAGAAAATCAGTAAGGATGCAGAAGACTTGAACGACCCCATCACCCAACTGGACCCAGCTGTCACTCAACGGCACCACTGTAGAAGGCACATCATGTTCACGGGTACCTGGCGCGTTCATCAGAACCGAGCACATGCTGGATCGGAAAATAGACCTCCATACATCTGAAAGGGTTGCAAATACAAGGAACACCCTCTGACCGATTGGAGTGGAATGACAGTGAAAACACAACCTGCCGGCCCTGGCCAGTTGGCTCAGTTGGTCAGAGCGTCATCCTCATAGACAGAAGTTGCGGGTTCGATCCTCGGTCAGGGCAAATATAAGAATCAAGGAATGAATGCATCAGTAACTATAAACAACAAAGCGATATTTCTCTCTCTCTCTCACTAATTTTAAAAAATAATAATTAAAAACCAAAATAACCTATCCAAAAATCTCAGGATACAAGTGAAGAGGGGGGAATCTTATGGCTTTAAATGCTTATATCATCAGAAGGGGAGACAGGTGGGTGATGGCCGTGTTCGGTGGCACTTTGGGAGAGGTGTGAGGACGAACTGTCAGGGGCGGTGAGGCAGAGCAAGAGATCAGGGTCCTGAGCAAACAGACGGAGCCAGAGAAACATTTGGAGCGTGGGGGTTACGGGGGGCCGAGCCCCCCCAAGTGCCAGAGAATTCTCTGGATGGCACGTTCAGCCTGAACATGGAGTAAGTGATACTTTCCAGCATTTGGTGCCACCCAAATACAGAGAACAGCCTGATGGCCGATTCTGCTGGAGGGAGGTTAGATCACATGGGGGGTGGGCAGCTGAGACCTGGGTTGGGGGGCGTGCAGGGGGCTCAGGCTCCAGCCCCGGAGTCTGTCTGAGTCCCCCCAGCCTCCCTCGTGGTGCTGGCGGCCTCCGCTTCCCCGTTCTCGGCTCTGGCAGGGAAATCTGAATAATTGATGCCCACTCTAACGTTTCACCCAATTGTCATGAAGCAAGAAACACAAGCCCAGTGTGCGGCCGGCCAGGCCCCGGACAAAGGACTGTTTTCATCACCCCTTTCCCCAGGCCTCAGGTCTGTGTGGCTCTGTCCCCAGCACATGATCAGCGACAATTGTCCTGTGTTCTCCCGCCCTCCCTGGGAGCCCAGGGAGGGATTATCCTGGAGGCGGCTCCCCCAGGACAGCGGGGGAGGGCTGCCTCCCTGCCACCCCACCCTGTGGCGTGTGTCATTTGGAGCCCGTACCCAGCTGTTGCTGGGTACCCGCTTTCAGCTGCCTGTTCTCTCTGCAGAGAGCTGCCTGGAGGCCTCTATAAATACAGGGCTCTCTCACCCAAACAAACAGGGAAGATGAGTCTCCAGGGGCCTTCGAGGGAGCTCCATGTGCTGGGGGCGGGGAGGAAGCCACGGGGAAGGGGGTGGGGGACACCCTAGGGACTCCCCAAGCTCCAGGCACACAATGGAGAGCCCAACCCTGTTTGGATGTCTGGTGCTCAGAGGAGGGGAAAACACACAATAAATGAACTGCAAGCACACTCCACGAGCAGGGAACAGGTGACTGTCCAACCCCCTCTGAGCTGGCACCCAAGGCCCTGACAGCATGTCTAGGCCACGGCGGGGACTGAACAGGAGTGTCGGCGCCAATCTGGTCCCCGTCAGAACTGCAGGAAGAGGACTGGCGGGACAGGATGTGGCTGTGTTCCCTGAAAGGTTTCCCATCTGTCACATTGTGGAAAAATCACAGAAATCTTTGGTTGGCTCCAGGGAACTGCCACCCTCTGCCGTGACCAGGCCTGGGCCCTGGAGTCACTGGCAGTCTCTGGGCTTAGAGCAGCTGCCGTGGTTTGGGGTATGACATCAGCCACCCATTGGGGAGGGTCTCCTCTTGGATCCCTTCGAAAAATGGGGTCAGGGGCAGTTTGCAGTCCTGTTGGGTGGACGGCGGCCTGTTTATCCAGCATGTGGCCAGGACTTTTCATAAACAGACAATTCCGCGTACAAATGGCTTCTCCTCTGGGCTTGCCACCCACTGGGTCAGTAGTTTGGGGGCCGGTCTGAAAAACAGGATAAAAGTCACCCCTGCCCTCAGGGTGTGGCTCTGTGGGGTGGGCGTTGTCCTGCAAACCAGAAGGTCTTGGGTTCGATTCCTGGTTGGGGCACAGGCCTAGGTTGTGGGTTCGGTCCCTGGAGGGGGCGCGTATGAGAGGCAACTGATCAATGTTTCTCTCTCACATGGATGTTTCTGTCCCTCTCTTTCTCCCTCCCTTCCCCTCTCTCTAAGTAAAGAAATAGATAAATAAAATCTTTGAAAACAAAAGAACTAAACATTTGAAAATTAAGACAAAATCGCTGGTGCCAAAGGAAGGCGGGAGCTGGCAGAGGGGACACACACATGCTGGGACCACAGGAAGGGTACAGGGGTCACTAGCGGTGGTTCGGGACACCAGGTCCGAGATCGGGGGGACAGGAAGGGGTGTGATAAGGGTGACCGAGTGTGTGTCTGAGAAAGGGCACCCAGAGCGGGCAGGAGTGGGTCAGGCACTGTCCTAGTCCTGGGTGGACAAAGGGTCACTGTGCAGATCCACCGGGCAGACCCCAGAGGGTCCGAGGGACGGACTTGGGTGGGGAGTGTTGAATGTGAGGCCAGGCCACGTAGCAATTTCCCGTCAATCAGAAGTCGGCCCCAAAGCTAGGTCTCAGGGCACAGGCCCTGTGGGTGGCGGCCTGGCTGGACCCAAGCTGCACAGCGGCCCGCAGGCCAGGCCTCTGAGCCGGCGTGATGGCCTGAGGCTCGAGTTCCAGGAGGGTCCCCTGTTGCTGGCCCAACTTCATCCCTGCTGCCTGAACATGTCTACCTGTGAAGCCCAGTCCCTGTCCTCCACAGACCCTCACAAGATGTCTCCAAACAGGCGAACTGGGGCTCACACACCTGCAGACACTCAGGGTAAGTGTGCATCCCAGGCTCCCAGCCCTGCCCCCTGTCCCCCCACCGACTTACCCTGTAGGTGGCCCGGGGTGGGGGGCAACAGTCTCACCCCACACAGGCCCTCGGGTCCCTCTTTCCGCCCCAGGGCTCACCAGAGGTGGATTCCAGAACCAGGTTATAGGACAACGAGAAAGCTTCCACCTCGCTCCTTTGGGAAGAGACCAGGTGGAAGAGAGCGTGGGGCCTCCTCCGGCATCTACAGGCCAGTCCGACCTCCAGGCCTCACATCTCTGAGGAGCTGGGGTGACGAGGCCAACCAAGGGGCCCCTTCACCTGCCCCTTTGCCACCTGCTCTGGGACCTCCTGATCAGGCCCCTCACTGGCAGGAGGCGTGAGGAATCGGGGAAGGCTGCAACTGTGGCAGCCCCGGGACCAGCGTGTCCCTTGGTCCCCCGCATCCTGCCTGCAGATGCTCTTGGGAAGGCTCCTCCCAAGTGTGCCGGGTGCAGAGAGAATTAGGAGTGGAAACTACGTGGCCCTCACATGCCTGGCCCCTGGGGACACTGGAGGGGACCGGCCTCTTGTCTCAGGTCTGGGGGCATGTCTGCTAGGGCTTCACAGCCACCAGGAGCCACGAGGGACCCAGCAGAGGGGGACCCAGGGCGGTTCTGTAAACCCTGCAGGTGGAGGGAGGGCCACCGGCCTCAGGACACCTTTCTGTTGTTTGCTTTAGGAACAGAGTGTCTGAAATTTTGTGTCGAGATGAACAGAATGAGACCGGCCAGAGGCCTGTTTTCCTTAATAACAGTTTTTATTTTGTTACATGTGGTGCAAGTTCCTTTGTCCAAAAGGCCTGGGGATGGAGAAGGGGGCTGTGCAGACCGGTTTTCTCAGCGCTGTCCAGACACTGAGGTCCGAAGCTAGAGAGAACATTCCAGATCACCGGGCCGGATGAACCACAGGGTCTGAGCAGCCCTGGAGAGAATGGGCCTGGGTGATGGAGACAGAATATCACACCCCCAGTTTTCTCGGGAGGCTCCCCGGCCCCAGCAGCCCTTGGGGCAGAATTGGGGTCTTTAGGGGGAGATGCAGGGACCTTGTGCTGGTACAAAAGACACCCCTGTGGCCCTAGAGCTGCTGGGGGACCAGCACTCTCCGCAGAGGAAGGCAACCCACGTGGCCACCAGGGCGCCAGTCTGGAGTTCTCTCCCCATGCTGAGGCTTTGGGGCCGTGGGACCCCCTGTCACATCTCTAAGGTACTTGGATCTGGTCGGAGCTCAGCACAACAGCCTGGCCCCCCTTGTGGGTTCTGCATGGGACAGCCTGGTCCAACGACTTAGTCTGAAGCTCCCTAGCTTCATCCCCAGTGGGGGCTGGGTAACTTCCGTAAACCAAAGCTTCTCGATTCGGAAAATGGGACCCAACCTGCTCGTAGCCCTGGGGTTTGAGGAGGGAGGCAGATAAGCCCTCAGCTGCTGCTCCACAGGCCCCGGACGGCCTAAGTGGAGCTTCCCAGGGCCGGTGAGGGCAGGGCCTTCGAGCCCAGGCAGGCCCGGCCGAGCAGAAGGACGCTTGGGCCCCGGGGCCATCTGATAAGGCTCGTGGCTGGTGGCCAGGACAGGTCAGGGCAGCAGGAGAGCTCCTGTGGAGACGGATTCCACCCGGCCTGAGCCCAGCACAGCCTCCTCACGCTTCAGGGGAACCCACATGTGGCCTCTCTGAGGAACCCAGGCTCCTAGCCCCTGTCTCACTTGCTGAGCCCCAGCTCCTCCACCTGCCCGCCAGACAAGCGCAGGGGGAGCGGGGGGCCTTGAGGCTCAGCTGCACCCATACTCAGCAGGTGGCCCCCACCCTCAGGCCCTGCCCAGAATTTCCCTAGCACTGCAAGCCCTTCTTTTCTTTTAATTGCCGGCAACAGGCCTGCCTTCCTCAAGGCTCCCCGCTAAAGACTGCCCTAGGCAGCGCCAAGTCCACACTTCTCGGCTTGGCAGCCTGGTCTCTGATCACCTGGGTCCTGGCCTCCCCTCCCCACCCCCCAGCCTGGCGGGTGCTAGTATCCACTGAGTGGGTTGTCTCCCGGAGGGGCATGGCCAGCTCTCAGCCCCCTGTGGCCACAGAGGGTGAGATGTCCGGCCCAGTCTAGATCCATCTTCCCTGCCTCTCTTCAATGACCAGCACGGGCTCTGCCCAGGGGGACACCTGGGACCCCTGTTCACCATGCCCAGAAGGCAACCGGCCAGCAAGGGCAATGCCCCCTGGAGGGGAGAGGCCCACAAGGGACAGCCTGTCCTTGACCATGCTCACATACTCGCTCCAATGGACTGGCCAGGGGTGTCCAGCCTGCAGCCCCTGGGCCGCACGCAGCCCAGGATGGCTGTGAATGCGGCCTGACATAAAGTCATAAACTGACTTAAAACATGATGAGATGTTTTTGTGATTACGTGTCACAGTGTATTTAATGAGTGCCTCCTCCAAGACAGCTCCTCTTCTTCCACTGTGGCCCAGAGGTGCCAAAAGGTCAGACACCCCTGGAAGCCTCCCTCCCTATCCAGAGAGGCAGCAGGCTCCCAGCACAAACCAGTCTGCCCAGCCCCTTCAACGCAACCCCAGCGTGTTTCCCAACAGTCTGAAGCTGCGCAATCCCAAGGACCACCACCACGCCAGCCCCTCAAGTTCCTGGCTGGCAACTCAGCAGAAGGGTTGTCCCAGTCCAGACCAGGCCATGGGCTCCCATCGGAACTTTCTCTGCCACTGAGACGTAAGCTGTCCCCCCCAGGACCCCGGGAGCTCTCTGCGGTGCAAACTTTCAGGGTGCTCCTGCTCCCTCAGCCCCAGGGGACAGTGGGAGGGTGGGCAGGTGTCCTCGTCTCCCTCTGAGGAGGTCTGGGAGGCAGGGGCTACCACCCTGGTGGACACAGCACGGGTGTCTGTCATTCAGAAGAGAAAAGGGCTGTGGTCTTGAGTGACTGTGGACATGAGACACATGTGTGGTAACAGACGCCAGCACCGCCAGCCTTGGCGGGGGGAGGGGGCGTGCATGTGTGTGGATTGGTGTGTGTGAGTGTGTCTGTGTGTGCACGTGTGTGTGCCAGGTGTGTGTGTGTGCACAGCGCAGCTTCTGCATGGCAGCGGTCCCCGGGGCTCAGGGATCTGGGCAGGGCTGAGTAAGCAGGTGCACAGGCAGGCAGCAGCGTGGGAATGGGGACAGGAGGAGCCCTCGGGGCTGGGGCTTTCCGTTCCTGGCACGGAGGCTGGGCCCTAAACATGCCGCTAACGCCCACCCCAGAGCAGCCCCAGATCCCAGAAACAGTGCCTTCTGAGGGGAACAGAGTCGGCCAGGCTCTGGAGGGAGGAGAGGGCAAGGGGGGGGCTGACCTGGGAGGAGGGAAGGAGAACCAAGCCCCTTGACCTCCTGAGGAGCCCCTTAGTTCTCCAGGGTGAAAGGCGAGGGCCCCACCCCCAACTGCAGGCACGAGGCTCACTCCTCTGTTGGAAGAAGCAGCTCCTTTTCAGACCTCCTGACTTCTGGGCACGCCCTCTGCAAGGGCCTTGTGGGCTTCACCACGAGGTCTGTCCTGTCTCCTTGGTGACCCAGCTCCACTCTCGGGAGTCACAGCCTCCGGTCCTTTATGCACCGAGAGCCCTGGCGTGAAACAGCCACGCGGGGTGGGTACAGCTGCTGCTCAGTCCCTGTACCCCAGCTCCGGGTCGCCATATCAAGGCTGACGTCCCCTCAGCCGGGGAGGCCAGTGGCCTTGGGCTGGGGACCAGAACATGCGTGATCATGGTGGCAGGAGCCCAAGCCCCGCTCTCCCTTAACAAATGACTCTTCCTCTGGGAGGGGAGGCTTTGGGGACTTGAGAAGTACCCCTGGAGGCTGACCTCCTTCTTGCCTTTAACACAAAGAACCTGCTGTGCAGGCAGCTGGTGGAGGCTGAACCCTCAGACAAGCTGCTCCATCTCCGAGTGTTTTTCTCTTCTTGCGGTTTCTCCTCGGGGTTAAGCAATGTTTCACTTCTTGTCACAACCACCAATCCAGTAGGTCTCTCTCAGTGTCAACAGGGTCTGAGGTCTGAGCAGCGGGGGGTTGGGGGCTGGGAGGGGCCCCAGCCTCCAGCCCCTGGGATCCTTCTTTGTCCAACACCATGAAGGAATGAGCCACCCCAGTGTTCCCGGAAGGCGCCTGGGTGTGTGGGGGGTGGGGAGGAAGGGTGGCCAGGGAGTGCTCTAGTAAGATTAGGACAGGGTGATGCCCTGGGAGAGACATTATCACCCATCACACGGCACTGGTGTCTTGACAGAGAAGGTGCCTGGCTCGAGGTGGGCACCCCCTCTGGCTTGGGCTGGGCTGGGGACCCCAGTGTCCCAGCTTCCTGGAAGTCAGCCCCACCCTGCTGTCTCTGCCCTGCTCTTTCACCCCCCCTAACCCCACAGGACTCTGGTGTCTCTGCTGAAGGCCACCAGGTGGTCCCTCCAGGTGCCAGGGGCTCACCGCCTGTTGACTCCCCTCTGAGACTCAGCAGGTCACGGTGCAGTGGGACCAGAGCCTGCGACTGAGGACTCTTGCCTTGAACCCTGAAAGGACTTCGCTGTGCTCCTGCCCCGCAGCTGGCCCAGGCAGGCTCCCCACCCACGGACGATGCCATCTTGGCCTGGAAGCTGCCCTTGGCTGGGGCCTGGGGCTTTCACTGGGGCTCCCTGTCCCCCCCACCCCCCAAGCCCACGCACCCTGCCTGGTTGCAGGCTGGGGGGACCAGTCACACTGAGTTCATCCCCAGCCTCCCAGCTCCCTCCCAGGTGTTGTTCAGGTGGCGTGCCTTAGCTCACTGGGACCCACACGTCCCCGCCGCCCTGACGGTGAGCCCTGTGACCCTAACCACAGTCTCCAGGGAAGACTCTGCTCTCTGGCCAGCCCATCCCCTCTTCCTCCGTGACTTGGGCTTTGTCTGGAGCCAGTGCCCAGAGAGGAAGGCCCTGGATGCCCTGGGCCAGGGGAACCTGAACCCCCATCCCGTCTGCCTTCCGACCTCTTGCTACCTGAGAAGAGCGAGGCTTTGTGGCTGCACATCTGTCCCCTCTGGCTGGACACACCCCTCCCCGTGTGGGCCTCCCAAAACCCCTTGGCCATCCGCCCTGTCATCCTCTCTGGCCCAGAGTCTTCGAAGCGGACAAGAGAAGGAACAGGACAGACCCTCATGTGGGACTTCCCGCTGACACTCGGTGACAGTGATGGGGTAACCGTCCAGAGTGACAGGCACTTCCTGCTCCTTGCTGCTGAGAGAGTCCCCCTCCCCCAGGGTCCCATGTGGGACGCCAAAGGCTTCTCCTCCCTACTGCTCTCAGGGTGCCCCCCCTAGTGTTGAATCCAGGGGGAGAGTGCCCCGCTAGAGGCCAGGGACTGTCTTGTGGGCTCCCTGAAGTTGCCACCGCTCCTTCCCTAGGTGGCCCCAGGCTCAGGACCTCAGGGTCACCCTCTCTCTCCTTCTTGAAACCAGAAGAGCCTGGGTACTATCCCCAGGGTTCTTCCTCTGGATCCTAACTAAGCTCACAACCACATTGAAGCCTCACGCCGCTTACTGAATATTTCCCACAGATGGCCATAGGAAAGGGGGCAAGAGTCGGGTCCCCAGGGAGCCGAGGTGCTATTCCCTCTGACCCCACGGGCACCAGTGTTGTCCTCGCATCCCGTGGCAGAGCCCTCCTGGGGAGACCCTGTCTGGGCCACAGTGCAGGGAGCCCGGCCACGAGCCCTGACTGGGGGCTGGGAGTGGGAACAGGAAAAGACCGACTCAGGAACCTGCAACCACGGTTGGGTTTCAGTTCAGCCAGCATTTGCGGAACCTTGGTCTCGGGCCGGGATGGGCACTGGGAAGGCACCAAGAGGAACGGGGCGCCTGCCATAAGACCCACCCCCAGCTTACTGGCTGGGCGTGAAGGGCAGGGTGAGACTCTCACGGGTGGCGAAGCCTCACTCTGCATCCTCGGGGGAGGGAGACAGTGGCAGCCTCCTGAGGGCAGGACCAGGGAGGAATCTGAGCTTATGCATCACACACAAGGGACCCTTTCAGCCGAGGCATGACAAGCTAAGTCCAGAGGTTCCAGAAGACAATATCAGTAGTGGTGGCAACCTTTGAAGGCAGAATGACCATGGCCTTCAAGGGCATATGTGAATATGGGCCCAGCTCCAGGCAAAAGATCCAGAGAGAGTCGGAACCTGGAGCAGACAGCCGTCTTGGCAGGTAGAAAGGCAATCCCAGCTTTTCGTGTCCATCAGGAAAGCGATAGTGCGGGTACAATAAGATGTGTTGTGAAATCAGATATTTCCACAGTCTCTGGGTCTTCGTGCTCAGGCCAGATTTTCTGGAGTGAGAGAAATTCAGTAAAAAAAAAAAATAGTCAATGTGTGATTTGCGTAATTTGGTCCTTTTGCAAATAACCAATTCTACTTGGTTTTACAGGAAAGAGGAACTTAGAACAAGAAAGCCGTGTTGGCTGATGTTTCTCAGAGACCCAGGACAGGGTGTGGAGTGTGGGGGACAGGGGCCTGGAACAGGGCATTACGGGACGCTGGGTCCCCTCTGCTTTCCCCGGGGGTCTCTCTGCTCCGGCCTGCAGCAATGAGTCGTGCTGTGGAAAGTGACAGCCAGAGGCCATGGAGTGGCCTCATGAAACACGGCAGCAGCTAGCTTTATCCAGAGCAAGTGACCCAAGAGAGACTAAATGAGGAGGAAGCCACACTGCCTTTTATGGCCTCGTCCCCGGAGTCACAGTCACTGTGTTACCTTCTGCTCCTCAGCAGCAGGTCACGAAGCTCAGCTCACGCTCAAGAGAGGAGATCCACAATGGAAAACAACACAGCACCCGCAGAAAGGAGGAGATCCTACCCTTCGCGACAGCGTGGACGGAACTGGGGAGCATTATGCTCAGTGAAATCAGCCAGTCCGTGAAAGACAAATACCATATGATCTCACCTACATGTGGAACCTAATCAACAAAACAAACAAGTGAGCAAAATAGAACCAGAGCCCTGGAAACAAAGAACAAATGGACAGTGACCAGAGGGAAAGGGGAGGGGGGACAATGGGGGGGAAGGAAGGGAGAAGGGACTAGTCAAAGAACATGCACGAACGACCTACGGACATGGACAACGGTGTGGGGATTGACTATGGGAGCAGGGGATGGGCTGGGCAGAGGAGGGCAAAGGGGGAAAAACTGGGACAAATGCAATAGAAAAATAATTTTTAAAATCTTAAAAAAAGAAGAGGGGATTCAGACTAGGCAGTGTGATTGAGGAGGAAGAGCAAGGAATTAGCGGACAGATTTTAGACCTGTTTTCAGCAGGCACGGGGACCAAGCGAGTGGGTCCTGATCCATCACCGAAAAGCCCTGTGATCTTGAGCCAGTCACTTCTTTCCTGGGCTTCCCCGTGTCTCTGCGATTTGGCGATGATGATGTCGTCTGTCTCAGGGCCGTGACTTTGGAATGAAATCCCTGCCCCACCTCTCTCCGAGCCTCAGTTTCCCCACCGGCTCATCACCTCCCTCCCAGGATGGTGGTAAAATGGACTGAGACACGTGTGTGCAGAGGTGGGCTTGGCTGTGCCCTGACTGAGGAAGTCTGGAAGCATCCGTTTGCCAGGGAAGCCGTGGGCTGTGCAAGATGCTCTCTCTGTATGTCACCAGCCAGTAAAGAACAAGCCCTCCATCACCCGCATGTCTGTGACCCACAGGGAGTGACATCCACCTTCACTGCTCTCCCCAGCGGGGTGACATTCTGGGGACTTGACCAAGACTTGGCACCCGGAGGGAGTATTCAGCTCCTCCTGTGATTAAAACCGTCATCGCAGACCAAAGCCAAGAGCACCTTCCAAAGGGTGGCCGGTTCGATTCCAGGTCAGGGCACATGTCTGGGTTGTGGGCAACATCCCCCATAGGGGGCGCGCAAGAGGCAACCACACATTGGTGTTTCTCTCCTTCTCTTTCTGTCACCCTCCCCTCTCTCTAAAAATAAATAAATAAAATCTCAAAAAAAAAAAGAAAAAAAGAAGAACGTGTATTTTCCCCCTGCATATTTTTGCTCTAATCTTTTAGTGAGTACCCTAGAAATTATACCATGAATGCTTTTTTTAAAAAAAAAAATGTATTTATTGAATTGAGAGAGAGAAAGAGAGAGACATCCTGGCTGAAGCAGAGATGGGAGATCCAGAATGCTCTTTGCTCAACCTGTCCCCCCACCCCCACCCCCACCCCACTGAGCTCCTGGAAAGCCTGCGGAGCCCAATGACACAGTACAAATCATCGTTCTAAAAAATGTACCAGTCATCCAGGTAAACTCACCGCCGAGGGACCCTAAGGACATCCAGAGGGCAGCGTAGGCTCTATCCATCCTGCCCTGTTCAGGGATAACAGCGAGGCTGAGTATGAGGGAAGGCTCGGGACCACGCTCTAACCAGCCAAGCTACACGGCCAGGGCTGGGCCGCGGGGCACAAGGACCGGGGTGGGGGCACACACATGGATCGGGGGCGTTGCGGATACAGTACAGATCATTTTTAGCAAATTGTTCTGACTCAGTGAAAAATCTGAAAGATAGTGTTGATAATCACGCTTATTATAGTGCCACAGATGGCGCTGCTATAATTAGACGCCTGTTTCTGGGCGATTCTGCGCTGCCTGAAGAAGACACCTTGCCTGGTTCAGACAGACGTCGCTGGAGGCTTTCTGTGTGTATTAACTTCGGGCTCAATCTATTACTCTTGACCCTGCAGCACCTGTGCGAGAAAAGGGGAACAATGCGCACGTCTCTCCAGCTAATGTCAGCCTGAACGGAAATGAGGGGTTCTGGCTCTCTCTTGTTCCTCGATCCTAGCGACAGCCAGGAATTACCCCCTCTTGCCTGCCGTTCCCCGCAGAGGGGCTTCCTGGGCCCCCAGCCAAGCCTGGCTCCCTCCAGTGTCATGTCATCCTGCACTTTTCTTCCGTATCAGTGCTTTTCCTCTGTGTGGCAAATTTATCTGCCCCCCCTTCCCCACGGGACTGATGTCAGACCCTCTCAGCCGGGGGTCACTGCACAGGCCAGGCCTGGGGCCAGCGTCGGGCGGGTCTCTGTGCGCTTTTCCATCTGACAGTTAATAAAATCTGCCCAATTTACAGCGAAGAGCTATCTCGAGACTTGAACAGGGAAGACTCGAGTAAGGTCAGAGGACTGAATTGGTGAAGCAGATGTGAACGGATGATTCTAGAAGGAGTATTAGGGTAGGGGTAGGGGCAGGGGAGGGCGGGAACTGCAGTTCCACTAGGAGCTTGTGTTCCTGGGAGCAGATGTCTGCTTCGTGACCCTGCCACAGCCACAGCCCGAAGCACAGAGTCTCCTGCACAGTCGGTGCCCCCTCAAGGTATCTCCCATCACCACCGGTGGAAGCAGCCCCGGAGAAGGCCCCAGTGATCCTGCCTCCCGGTGCAGAATCCCACACAGGGGCCAATAGAACCCAGCACAAGGGAGGGCGAAGCCTTTTCCGAGTTAGGTCATAAAAGGTACTGCGGCTTCCTTCCTGGCTGAGCTGTCTGCCTCTTTGTCTCTGACTGTGTCTGTGTCTCGGTCTGTTTGTCTGTCTCTCTCTGCAATCACTCGCTCTGGGAGAAGCTATGTGTGGGCATGCAATTTGGAGACACCCATGTGCTGCGGAACTGGAGCCTCCCACCCACAGCCATGTGGGCAAACCCAGAAGCCCATCCTCCAGCCAGAGCCAGCCAGCAACCCTATGAATGATCTTGAACCACGGCAGCCAGGTAAGCTGCTCCCAGATTCCTGGCCTTCAGAAACTGGGTGCGGTGACACACATGTGCTGTTTGAAGCTGTTCTGTTTTGTGGTCATTTGTTACAGTGGCAGGTAACTCACACCCCAGCCAGCTGCATCTCTGCATCCCGGCTCTGCTGAGTCAGGGCAGGCAGCTCCATCTCCTCCCGCATGGCTACTTCCAGACGCCCACCCACCTTTCTGAAAATTTTCTGAGGTCTTCAGCAGCGCCCCCGCTCCCCACTACCTGTCCCTGAAGACCAGTCCTCCAGCCTTGGGCCAGGAAAAGTCACCAGCAGGGGCCATCGTGGACCATGACAGAGAGAAGGGCAAGGCCACAGGGACCAGGTCTGCCAGAAACCAGAGCGCCTCATAGTTCTGACCCTTGGCCTGAAAAGGAAGCTGGACCTTGCTCCCCCTCCCCCACAACCCCCAGCTTGTACGGTTTCCTCTTTCCCCTCCTGCTTTCAGATTTCCTGATGATGCTCCTTGGTGTGGGACTTTGAAAATGGGGTTGTGCTGGCGCTTGGTGGGCTTTTCCCATTTGGAAGCTCCCACCCTTCGGTGGGCAATTTTCTTATTTTATTTCTTTGAGCATTTCTTCCTCGTTGCTTTCTCTGCTCTGTCCTTTTGAAATTGCCGATCACCTGGGCTGGCCTTTTAATTGTTGTTTCTCTGTTATTATTAACCTCTGGTTTTGGTTTTGGTTTTGGTTTTGGTTTTTTTCCTAGACATTTCCTTTCTTTAAAAATTTTTTATTGATTGATTGATTTTAGGGGAGGGGAGACAGGCAGAGAGACAGACAGAGAAACAATGATTTGTTGTTCACCCCTTCATACATTCATTGGTTAATTCTCGTAAGTGCCCTGACCGGGGATCGAACCGGCAACCTTAGCAGCTTCACTCACCTGTTCAGAGATCCTTGGCAATCTGCTCAGAGCCAGAGGGCAGCACTGCAGTGCTCTTTGAAGACTGGGCAGGGGTGGGGGCTTTAGATTGGCAGGTGAGGCCACTCTTTTGTGGGATGACCCTCCCACCGGAGTGTTTTTTGGGTCTCTACCGACGTGTGCCCTGCCAATGGCCTGTGAGCGGAGTGGGGGAGGGTCCCTGTAGGTTTTCTTAAGTTAGTGTAAAGTCTTCCTTCTTACACCCCAATCCCTTTTCAGTCCCAAACCTCACCCCTGCTGTCTGCTCTTCCTGGGGTCCTTCAGCCCACCTCAGGAAGAGAGCCTCCCCCCAATCTACTCTAATTTCTCCAAAGAATAAACCTCCAGGCTGGGCTACGGTGGAGGGAGCCTGGGGCCCCACTGGCTTCCTAGACAGAGTTTGGATCAACCCCTTCGTTTTTGCCTCCACCTCCCCACTCCTACCCCCCCGGAGTGCCCGGGCTGCTGGGTTCCACCAAAGGAACCAATGGGTCTGATTCCAGGTAGCAGACCCTCTGTCCCCCACCCACCACAGGTTCTCAGCCTTCCTTCCCTCTGCCCTGCCCTCTCTTGTCTCAATCTGCTGATCAGGGAAATGGAGGTGACAGTGTTTGCTCCCCTGTCCCCCCACCCCAGAGGATGCTGCGAGGATGAAATGACCTCAAGGTGTCACCGTCACCATCAGGTGAGCTCTGTCCCCAGCGCAGGTTCTGTGTGTCCCACACAAGCCAAAGGTGACATGTGGTGCTCATACTGAGCGTGCAGAGTCACAGAAAGCTGTCCCCTGCCCCTCCACGCAGGACCGTCCCCAGCTGAGCACGCCCCCGAGGGAGGGACGCAGGCACTTGGCTGGCCCACGGCCTCCCCGCGGCTTTGCTCAGCCGCCTGCCTTTACGCCCACGGACAGAAATGCGCACAGATGCAAGACAACAATGGAAATCATACGCCGTGTCAGCTGAGACGTGTACTAATGACAGACGGCTCATGGCAGCTGGAAAGAGGGATGAGCAGGCTCTGTGCCACCTGCCCACCTAGTTTCCAAATGACTTGCACCCACCTTCGAAACCGGGCCTGACTTAGTCGGAATAGTCAGCAGACTGGGGAGGGTGAGGGCCTCCTCTACAGGGGAAGCTGGGTCTCCCTGAGCATCTTGTGCTCGGTGCTATTGGGGGCTTGATCCTTGGGCCTCGAGGGGCCTCCCTTGGGCAGTTCCTGGGAGGGAGTAAGTGCAGGTGATGGGGACAAGAAAAGCCAGCATCGGGGGCTGCTGTGACCCAGGCTGCCTCACCCCACCCCCCGACTCTCCGGCCAGGGCTGTCGGACAGGAGGGCTTGCTTGGAGCCTCCAATGCCCTGAGCCCAGGCAGATCACAGGCTGCACAGCCGGACACGTGGGCAGGGCCCATTTGTTCCTGCTGCCGTGCCCTGCATGGGTGACACAGTCACAGTGGGCACACGCATTTCAGGGAGGCATGGACCTTTGGGGCATTTGGTTGGGTGATCTGGGCACTGTCAGAGGTTTATTTAGAAAAATGCAAACCTAACGTACGTCCGACAATAGGGAAAAAGCATGTGTTAGTCACAGTCCCTTCTCCTACCGGGACAGTACAGTGGAGCTTCCCAATGGGGGCTGGGGGCACGGCACAGGAGGCAGAAACGGTGTAGGGGGTGGGAATCTAAGGGAGGGAGCAGCAGGGTGGCCCCACCTCCAGCCAGCAACAAGCACAAGTGAAGCTGGGACGCCCTGGCCAGTGTGTGTGGCTCAGTGGGTTGGAGCGTCAGCCCCTAACTGAAAGGTCGCCAGTTCGATTCCCAGTCAGGGTGCATGCCTGGGTTGCAGGTCCTGTCCACGGTCGGGACTCATGAAGGCGGCACCTGATCGATTTTTCTTCTCTTTCTTTCTCTCTCACATCAATATTTCCCTCTCTCAGCAATGTTTCTCCATCTCTCCCTTGAATGAGAAAAAAAAATAACCCTTTGAGAAAAAAGACTGAATGGTTAATTTCGTGCTAATGCTGTGCCGTACTTTTATATAATTCCTATCACTATTAATAGTATGCAAATTGCTTTGACCCTGTTGCAATCACACTCAATGTTCCCGTGAGTCTTGGTGATCAACGTCCTTACGTACACACGTGTGTGAGGTCGCTGTGGGACGAACTCCTCACATGGGGTCGCCACGCTTTGTGACTGAGACAGATGTGCCCGGAGTCCTCCGTGGAGCTTGACGCACGGGCACAGCTGTTATGAGAGGCGGGGGCTCTGCCAGTCCGCCAGGTGTAAAGCGGAGCGTCACTGATGTTTTAGTTTGCACGTCTCTTATTGTGAGGGAGATCAGGAGTATTTTCAAATATTTAGAAACCTTTTCATTTATTGTGGTGGATCTCTATCCATTGCCCCTTTTCCGATTGAGTCGGATGTTTTTCTTTCTGATGTCTAGCAGCCCTTTGCCCGGGACATAAGTTGCCTACATTATTATGCATATAACACTGTTCTCACGGGCAGAAACACACCTTGTTCACTTGGCTGACTTTGGGATGACCCGGTCTTCAGGATGTGCCATAATTTTATTCTCAGTTTATCACTGGCCTTTTTACTTTAATTGGCATGTTTTCTGCCGTGCGGAAACATTTGGCTCTTAGCTGGCAGAAGAAATCAATTATGTTATTTATGGCCTTAGGGTTTTGCAACCTAATAAAAAAAATCCCCCCCCCAAGATTACAATGTTTTTTCTAGAGATTTTACTGATTTAATTCTCCTAGCGATGCTTCATGGGTTCTCTCTTGGGCAGATTTAAGGGTACCCTGTGCCTTTAGGATGTACCTGCACCACAGGTCCTGATATGTCCCCTGTCCTTCTGGGGGATGCTCTAGGGTTTGGGGTAAGAAGTAAAATTGGTCCTGGCTGGTGTAGCTCAGTGGATTGAACACAGGTCTGGGAACCAAAAGGCCACTGGTTTGATTCCCAGTCAGGGCACATGCCTGGGTTACAGGCCAGGTCCCAATAGGGGGTGTGCAAGAGGCAACCACATATTGATGTTTCTCTCCCTCTCTTTCTCCCTCCCTTCCCCCTCTCTAAAAATAAATAAATCTTTTTTAAAAAAGTGAAATTGTATGTATTAACCCCTCAAAAGTGAGACTCTTCCTCCTCTCCCAGGACTGGTGATGAGCATGAACCAGGTCCTTGGCAAATGCTGGTGATTGTTGTCACAGAAACGCCCACTCGCACAGGGCACTGGGGACCTTGTACTGGATCACCACCCCCTTAGCCCGCCCAGGAGGCCCGGTGGGGGAGGGCCTGGGGCGCCCCGCAGGTGTCTTGCCAGTTCTCTGTGGGCCCAGCAAAGGGTTCCCATTCAGGTCAGGAAGTGGTCGCCTCTTTCAAGGCTGCCTTAAATTATTTCAGCTGCACAGAGGCATTTCAAAGTCAGACCAAATAAACATTTGCATCTAAAAAAAGGCAAAACAGGGTCATTGGACATGGAGAAGAAAGGCTTCCCGGATCTGGAGGGCATGGCCAGACTTTCCAAAGAAGCTGAGCAGGGTTTGCTTGGGCTCTGTGCTTTTGCAAAGGCGGAGACTATTTTCTTTCTTTCTTTCTTTCTTTCTTTCTTTCTTTCTTTCTTTCTTTCTTTCTTTCTTTCTTTCTTTCTTTCTTTCTTTCTTTCTTCCTTTTTCTTCTTTTTTCTTTC
Source organism: Macrotus californicus (assembly GCA_007922815.1). Taxonomy (NCBI): domain Eukaryota; kingdom Metazoa; phylum Chordata; class Mammalia; order Chiroptera; family Phyllostomidae; genus Macrotus; species Macrotus californicus. Next base: position 67,639 of record VMDR010000395.1, on the reverse strand, counting down.
CTTCTAGGCTTTATTTATTTATTTTTAGAGAGAGGGGAAGGGAGGGAGAAAGAGAGGGAGAGAAACTTCAATGTGTGAGGAGGTATATTGATTGGTTGCCTCTCGTGCGCCCCCTAATGGGGATCTGGCCCACAACCCAGGCATGTGCCCTGACTGGGAATCCAACTGGTGACCTTTTGGTCCCATCTGAAGGCCGGCGCTCAATCTACTGAGCCACACCCGCCAAGGCAGGAACTATTTTCTCCTAAATAAGATGTGATCTGTCCTGGCAGGATGGCTCAGTTGGTTAGAATATTGTCCTGACATGCCAAGCACCAAGGTTGTGGGTTCAATCCCCAATCAGGGCACGCACAAGAAGCAATCAATGAATGCATCAATAAGTAGAGCAATAAATCGGTGTTTCTGTTTCTCTCAGATCAATGAAGTAAAAAAACTTTAAAAGCAGTGAGCCGACCTAAGTTTCCCTCCATGCTTTGCTCCATGGCCTCCCGTAGCTCCCAGACCCAATCTTTAAGGGGCTTCCTTTTCCTGAGAAGGTGACCATGACCCACTGGATGTCATCAACCCATGAGGTCCAAGACAGGGACGGAAACGATGTTCCCCAAGCTCCAAAGCTGCCCACAGCCTCCCCGACTCGGCCCCCAGGTGCCCCCTCCTTCTCCGACTCTCCTTGGCTCCCTCCCTCTTCACGCTGGGCCCGGTGCCCAGGACACACGAGCCTGCTTTTTCCAAAGAGCATGGAATGGAACACAGGGAGGCACCATCTCATCTCAATTAAGCTCGAAGTAGGGGGGGACATCAGCTAGAACGTTCTGTGCTGTCTCCCAGACCCCGTTTCCACCCACCACAGAGCTCCTGGATGACAATGACCGCTCACAGACGGGTCTTCCGGTCTGAGCAGCGTGCCACCTGAGCCTCAGAGCAGCCCTGTCTCTCTCGAGAAGTTCCATACAAACACCAGGTCCTCTTCCTACCTTTCGACCCCACCACCAGGCGCCCTGGCTCACGCATTCACCTATTCACTCACTCAGCCATTTTTGACGTCGGGCTCAAGATTGGCTGATAAAACAAATCCGGATACTTCTCCATCCCCAAACCCTCTGAAACAGCAGACAAAATACCAAAATAACATAAAATAACACCACGTAGATGCCAGCAGCAGACCAGAATATTGGAGAATTTCTGGAAGATAGAAAGCAAGTGAGATCCAATTCCTAGTGAAATCCAACAGAGCTGAGGAGCCCAGAATGCTGTGCAGGTGAGGGGCCACCCTAAAAACCCGAGGCCTGGAAATAGCAGGAGTGGAGAAGACATGGGTCCTGGGACACTGATGGGGAGTTACTTAAAGGGCCACCCAAGCAGCAGAGGAAGCGCCCTGCTTGTCCCCAGGATGAAGTCAGAGTGTAGCTTTAAAACTAAAGACAGAGCAGCAAGGGGTGTGGCCAGAAAGATGCAGCGCCCTGCCAAGAAACCGCAGCCTGAATGAGAGACAGGGTGTCCCCAGACCAGAGGCCCACGAAGGTGCTCTGCCCTTGAACACCCCCACCTGTCGTCTCCGTGACCCCAAGTGCCCCCAGGGTGCAAGCGTTGCAGGGACCAGAGTGGAGAGCCCCTACCAGAAAGGAAGTTTACTTGTGTTCAAGAAATACACACACACAAGTGTGATGGGTCAAGATCACGGGTTCCCAAACATGATGCATCGGGCACTCCTTTACCCTCTTAAAAATGCTGGTGGGGCCTAAAGAGCTTTTTTTGTTAGATTTTTTTTTAATTTTTATTTTTTAAATCCTCACTCAAGAATATATTTTTATTGATTTGAGAGAGAGAGAGAGAGAAACATCAATGTGAGAGAAAAACATGCATCAGTTGCCTCCTGCATGTGTCCCGACTGGGGATCGAACCTGCAACCCAGGTATGTGCCCTGACCAAGAATCAAACCCACAACCTTTTGGTGCACGGGACGACGCCCCAACCAACTGAGCCACCACCTGGCCAGGGCCTGAGAGCTTTTATTTATACAGTTAAACCTACCAATATTTACTGTAATACAAGTTAACATGGGGGACGATTTTAAATATGTTTGCATTTGTTTTAAAAGGATAATCAAGCCCGCCCTCGTTAACACAAATACCATTCATGAAAATAGCTATCTTTTTCTAAAAATAGCCCGTTTAGTAAGAAGAGTGACAACACTTTATATTTTTTTAAACCTTGCCAATGTCTGGCTTACCAGACAGCTGGCTTCTCACATCTGCTTCTATTTCGATCTGCGATGCTGGGCCACCTCATGCAGGCTCCGGAAAACTCTGTCAAACAAACATAAGAGGAAAACGTCCTTGACTCTGTGGACTCCCTGATAGAGTCTCAGGAACCCAGGGGATCCATGGACCACACTTTGAGAACCACAGTTCTGACAGCCAGGTACAAATGGGCTCAGACAACCGAGAATCCCCCATACATCTGGGAGGAAACCAACAGCTGGCCGAGGGAGAACGAGACAGAACCCTGGAGAAAACAGGATAACGCAGGAATCCTGAGAAGACATCATCATAAGTATAGTTATGGCTGGTGTAGCTCAGTGGATTGAGCACCAGCCTGCGAACCAAAAGGTCGCTGGTTCGATTCCCAGTCGGAGCACATGCCTGGGTTGCGGGCCAGGTCCCCAGTTGGGTGCATGTGAGGGGCAACCACACACTGATGTTTCTCTCCCTCTCTTTCTTCTTCCATTCCCCTCTCTCTAAAAAAAATAAAATCTTTAAAAAAATGTATAGTTAATATCCTGGACTTTATGTGAGAGGGCACTCCGAGAATCTTGAGTGGCCAAGGAGTGGGTCGAGAAAAAGAACAGGTGTCTGCCCGCAGGCTTCCCCAGGCCAATGGCAGCAGCAGCCGCCTTGCTCAGACAATGGCCACCAGGGCACACAGTGCCACAGCAGAACAGGCCACACCCAGGCAACGGCACTAGTGCCATCCCCACACACTGTCTTCTAGTGCTGGCTCTGGCTGCCCAGGACCCTGGATTCTGTGCTCCAATGCCACCACGCCAGTTTCCAGGGCAGACGTGGGCCTCTTCCCCTTGTTTGGGGTGCCCCTCGTCCCTACCCTCAGCCCGAGGGGGACCAAGGGTGTGTGTGTGTGTGTGTGTGTGCGCGTGTGCATGCCTGTTGAGTATGGAGCAAGACCGCACTGTAGTAGAGGGTTTAGCTGCTATCTCAAAATCTCGAATGCACAGAGCTAACCTAACAGTTCCTTGTCTAGGTCTTCCATCTGTGTAGAAAAGAACACACTCTGCAGAAAAGCGAGCTGTGGAGCTGTGTGCACAGGAAAGTGAGAGAGGTAACAGCTATGTTCACTCGCAGGCTCTGGAGCCAGGCCCCAGTCCTGCCTTGGCTGCTGTGTGATCCTGGGCAGGCTGCTTGACCTCTCTGTGCTCAGAGAGGCTTTGCTGAGCAGGAGGATGAGAGTTAATAGAACTCACAGAGGATCCTGAGAAGTCCATGAGCTAATATAGGAAAGGTGCTCATGGCGGGTTAGCACTGGGTGAACACTCACTGCCTGCAGGCCCTGCTTATAGTAGCCGGACCGGTTTGTGTACCCGGCAGGTCCATGTGCGGCAGAGTCTCTCACTGTGTGCCCAGAACTGTGTGCATGCCACCCCGGGGCTCTCCCAGGTCCCCGGTGAGACGCAGCGTGAGAAGTGTCTGGGTGACAGGCAGTGGTCAAGCCCACCCTAGAGCCCATCCCCCACCCCGGCCAGCCGCTGTGCTCCACCAGGTCGTGGGGCCAGAAGTCCCCAAGCAGACACAGCCATTCGTGAACAATGGTCTCATCTGCCAACGCACAGCCTTGGGGAAGGGCCAGGGCCCATTAACCTAGCCCGGTGGGAACAGCGGCCTTGGCGTGATGGAGGGGCCCGGGACCTGACGACAGAGTGTGGGGCGGGGGTGTGGTCAGACACAAGGGGGGGTCTTGGTGGCAGCTCCAGCCCCGGACCTCTTAGGCCTGGGAGGCAGATGCACCCTTCACCCATTTCAGCATCAGCTCTGGGGCTGCCCTAGGGCCCAGGAAAGGGGCAGGGTGCGGTCTCGGTTTCCCTCCCCCTCCTCCGTCTTCCGCCCCCTGCCCCTCCCCCTCCCCTTGCCTTTCATTCTCCCCATCTGTCCTCCCTCCCTCCCCCTTTCTCTGTCGCCTGTTCCCCTCCCCCCTCCATTTGTCCTCTCCCCGGTCCCCGCCCCGGAAGCCAAGTTCCACACCCCGGGTGGCCGCGGCGAGGGTCGTGGGTGGCCCGCAGTCCCTTGGGTGGGCCCTCGAGAGCCGGCACCTGCCGGACGGCATTGCTTCCCGGCCTGGGGCTGGGCTGGCGGCCGGGAAAGTGGGTCAGCGCGTGGCGAGGTGGCGGCCACTGGGCTCGGGGAGGGGCCCTGGGCCTCCCTGGGCGCTGGAGCGGGAACCTGGGGTGTCCCGCGCGGGCCACTCTGAGTACTCCCGCCCTGTCCCCGAGCCTGCTGGTGGGGCCCTGAGCGGGGACGCGCGGGGACGCAGGCTGCGACCCTGCTCCCAGGGCCTCTCCACCACGCCCGCCCGCCACGCGCGCTCTCCAGCTCCGCGCTCGGCGCGGGCGGCGCCCTCTTCCCTGACGGCGCGGCCACCCCTCCCTGCCCCCTAGTGTCAGCCGCGGCCTCCGCACCCCGCAGCCCTAGCCCTGTTCGCCAGCATTTCTCCGACATTCTGGCTGGGTCCCCAGACCCCAGAGCACTGCAGCCGTCCACTGCCCTCACCTGCGCGGCCCTCTGGCCTCTCTGCTCCTGTCCTGTCCTGTCGGCAGCGCACCTGGCAGCTGACCCTCTGCCACCTGTGCCCACCCGACACCCTGGGAGGCCCCTGGGGGCTGTCCCCAGGTCCCTGCACCTACAGGTCACTGTCCTGGAGCCAAGACTGGTCCAGGGAGCATGGAGGTCAGCCCTGGGATCCCCCCCCAAGCAGTGTCGGGGACCAGGCTGTGTCTTGTCCTGCCTGGCCTTGCCCTGTGTGCCCATGAACTACACAGGCCCCCCCGCGGGGCTCTGCTGTCTCCTCACACACTCTGACCTCTCCTTCTTTGGAGCTTCTCCTGAAGCTGGGCCTTCCTTCTGGAAAGCCCTAACCCTCGGCCACCTGACCAGGGTTTCACCTCATCCTAGAAGCTGCTGGGCCTGTCCCCACAGTACTTGCACATTGCCTGGCTCCTGGCCACCCCACAGTCTGCATCCTTCCGGGGGGCCGTTGTGAGCACCGAGCCTGAGCCGAGCTTCTTGTCTGGGAAGCAGGAGGCTCAGAGGGCTTGGGCTGCCACAGTTGCCCCCCCAGACCCTGGTTTGAGAAGGATTCACCAGGGAGCCTGCCTGCACTGCCTCACGGTTCATGCGTGTCCTTGTGTGCCCTGGTCAGTGGACACACCACACGGGAGTCTGGGGTGGCCTCTCTGCTGGTCTGAACCCAGGTCCGGGGAGTCTGACTGGGCAGCGTTTGGTCCCAGGTTGGACACCCTGCCCCTTGGGCGTATAGAAGGGGTGACATTAGTTCCTGCCCGTCCACATGGCTACTCAAAAGGACAGTTGGCCCCTTGGAAGCCTCCCACGATGCCAGGGAGAAGGTAAGCCAGAGTTGGGAGAAGAAAGAGGTGACCTTTCTCAGCATCCAGGTTTCAGGTGGGTCAGAGCTGCAGACGTAGGGGCCATCCCTTGCCCTGAGGGGACAGGGAACAGACCACTCCAAGCAGGCCCTTGGCACCCAGGTCAGCCAGGCATGGGTGCTCCGGAGTGATAAGAATCTGACACCCATCAGGCCCAAGACACCCAGCCGCCTCACCATGCCACCTGCAGACCCCTCGTTGTGAAAACTTAAAGTATTAAATAAACGGTAATTAAATAAGAAAAAGCTATGTGACTTCTGAGTGTGAGCCTCAGGGAGAGCCGAGGCCTTCCCCGCACCCCCGGGGATACATCCGAGTATTGCGCACCCTACAGAGATGGATTTGAACACCCCCGTTTGCCACGAAAGCAAAGGCTGCCAGGTCCTGTCACTTCCTACCCTCGGTGACAATGGAGGGTGACAAGCTCATTCTCATGCTCTATCAGGACGACAGAGAAAACTCCAAACACAAACACACACCTCCATAAACACCCCTTGAGAAAAACAAAGCCTGCCTGCCCTGGTCGTTAGGAGAAGCATTTTGATGCATGAGCTCTGTTTGTATTTGACTTTCTTGGCCCCAGGCCCGGGTTATCACCTTCTAGAATCTTCCTCCCTTCCTCCTCCTCAACTCTGGCTGAGTTCTAAGGTTCAGAAGTTTCAGGGAAACCGACGACGTTGGATAATAAGACCTGGAAGCGTTTTTTTTTTTTTTTTCTTTTTTTATTGTTATTGTTGTTTTATTTTGTTGTTTTTTTCCATGAAGTAACCGGCCTTTCATGTCTGTTTATGGTCGGGCGCAGCCTGTGGCTTTAAGTAGCAAGATCTGCTTAAGAGATGCCCAACAAAGCCTGGAGCGCTAGACAAAATAATTGCAAGGTTTAATTTTCCCGTGGGATGATTCATGAACGCTTTGTCCATTTTGTGTGTGTGGGAAAGAGGCAACGCTCATGCATTTGAAGCCCTGACACGGTGTGACGTGGTGTGACCCAGCCCCTCGTTAACCCTGCCATGGTTACGGTGTATCTTTGAAAACAGAACAAGGCTCTTGGTGAAGGCAGGCAGGGCGTGGAGGGAGATATTCCCAGCATGACACACAGACGTGGCAGAACAAATGTTTCTGCCCCCAAACCAGATCCACGACACATCCGGACAAGTGAAGATCATTTGTCATCCGAGGTCTCACCATGACTAATAATGTCTTGGATCTGCCACGAGGATTTTCCCAAGTAAGAAAATAAATAAAAACTCCTACCTGGACTGCTCCGCTGGTGGAACTTTCCTGCCTCTGGCCACGTGTAGGGGATGGAAAGGGCCTGGCCCAGGAGTAGGAGCCTGTCCAGTAATGAACTTGACTGTGACTTGGCTGTGCAGTGTTGCGGAATTCACTGTCCTCTGGGTCTCAGTTGCTTTATGTAGACAAAAGAGTCATTTCCTTCCTTCCCTCCTTTCCTTTGCTTTAATTTTTTATTATGGAAATTTTCTCTTTCAAGTACAACCAAACAGAGAGAAAAATAGTACAATCGATGAGCCTTCATGTACTCCTCACCCGCTTTAATAATTATCATCATCTATCCATCTTATTTATCCATAACTCCACTCACCTCACCCCTGGGCCGCTGCTTCTTATTTTTTTTTAAATCCTCACCCAAGGACATGCTTGTTGATTTTAGAGAGAAAGGAAGGGAGGGAGAGGGAGAGAAATCAATCCGTTGCCTCTTGTAGGCATCCCAAGGGACCGAACCCCCAACCTAGGTACATGCCCTGACGGGGAATCGAACCTGCAACCCTTTCAGTTTACAGGACAACACTCTTATCTCCTGAGCCACATCGACCAGGGCCTCTGGCTGTTTTTGAAACAAATCCCTAAACATCAGTAAGTTCATCTGTAAATATTCCAGAAGCATAGTCCTTATCTATTGCTGTTTAGTTGCTGGAAGCAGTTTGGGCTGGGACCAGCTGAGGGGCTCTTCTGTGGGATTAGTCCAGCTCCCTCACGCAGATGTACTTAGCTGGTGGCTTCGTTGGGGCTGGACAGTCTCGACGGCCTCCCTCGCAGGTCTGGCCTCGGCTCTGCACCTGCCTCTCCAGCAGGCTAGCTGGGGCTTGCTCCCACGGCGCTGGCATTCCGTGTGTTCCCAGTGGTAAGGGAGGGCACGCCCCGAGGTTCAAAGGCTTCACAAGCCTCCGCTTGTGTCTCGTTTGCTGATGTCCCCTGTGCCAAAACAAGTCATGTAGTCATGCCCAGAACCCACGGGGAAGGATGATAGAAAGGTCCGAGGACTTCAAAACTGGGGGAATAATTCATGGGGGGCTATTACTGCCACCATCTACCCCAAGAGTATATTCCTAAAACTTAAGCCCCGCTTTTTTAAATTTTTATTTATTTTTTCAATTACAGTTTACAGTTAATATTATTTTGTATTAGTTTCAGATATGTTTTACAAAGTGTTTCCCCTGATATTTCCAGTACCTGCCTGGCACCGTATATAGTTATTACAATATTATTGGCTATGCCTGGCTGGTGTGGCTCACTGGACTGAGCACTGGCCTATGAACCACAGGGTCGCTGGTTCGATTCCCAGTCAGGGCACATGCCTGGGTTGTGGGCCAGGTTCCTGGTAGGGGGTGCATGAGAGTTCAAACACACATTAATGTTTCTCTCCCTCTCTTTTTCCTTCCCTTCCTTTCTCTAAAAATAAATACATAAAATCTTTATAAAAAATATTATTGACTATGTTCCCTGTGCTGTACTTTACATCCCTGTGACCATTCTGTAACTACCAGTCTGTACTTCTGAATCCCTCACCTTTTTCACCGAGACCCTGCAGCCCCCTCCCCTCTGGCAACCATCAGTCTGTCCTCTGTGTCTACGAGTCTGTTTCTGTTTTGTTTGTTCATTTATATTATTCTTTAGATTCTCCATCTAGTGAAATCATACAGTGTTTGTCTTTCTCTGGCTGACTTATCTTACTCAGCACCATACCCTCTAGGTCCAAGCATGGTGTCGCAAATGGTAAGATATCCTTGTCTTTTAGGGTAAGCCCTCCCCCCGCCCCACCCAGCTTTGTGACATGCCCACAATCCCATGATCACAGCCACAAAGTGAACTACCACCCTTTAACCTGGAGAAGGAGAGAGGGTGGCAGCAGGCTCCCCATTTCTAATCAGCAAAGGAGAGGGGACTTTGCAAAAACGAGGACAGTTTAACCACCCCCCTTGCTTCGGTCAGAGCAGCCATGCCCCTTTGTGATTTTATTGTCATTTTATGTCATCCCCAGGTCAGCCCCACGAGGGTTTCCCTGACTCTCATGGTCTCCGATGCTGTCGTGTGTGCAGTGACTGGCGTACATAGGCTGCCGTGAACCAAACCAGCTCCACCTCTGGGCCTTGGGTTTCGGTTCTTGTCTCAGTGTCACACTGCGCGTGGCCTTTTGACCCACCTGCCTGTCCTCGGCGAGCACGTCAAAGCCTTCCAGTTATGGTTACCTGTGTTCCTTAAAACGCAGCCGTAAATATTTGTGTTAAAAACAACAGGGATAACATCACAACCAAGATAAATATCGAGGACAGGATTGATTATAAACAATTGTGTATCATAAGACCACCAGGAAGGATGGCCCCTGGCGCTGTGGCATTCTTGGTCCTTTGGTCCTGTCAATCACTGTACCTGAGTTACACTCTTCAGAAGGTACAGTAGGAGGGGTCTGTAGTGGGGAGAACAACCTGTGTAGGATTGCTGGGGAGATTGCTGGGTCTTCTCTCTGCTCTGACCCTCCATCTTTGTAAGGAAATCATCCTATGGAGTTGCCTGCACCTTTTTCCCCTCTCACCTGAGGATATGTTTTATTATTGATTTGAGAGAGAGAGAGGGAGAAACATCAATCTGTTGCCTCCTGCACGTGCCCTGACCAGGGATCCAACCCGCAACCTAGTCATGTTCCTTGATGGGGAATCAAACCTGCGATCTTTTGGTGTCTGGGATGATGCTCCAACCACCTGAGCCACTGGACCAGAACAATGGCATCATTCTTTAGTCCGAAGATAGCTTTTCATTATGGCGGTTATTACCTTTGTCCCACCACCAGACAAGTAATAAGAATCTGAAGTCTTTATGAGCAAGTTCGGTTGAAATACACAATTTCTCTGAATGGTGCATGGGAATCATTCTCTAAAATTTAACCACACTGTCTCGGGTCTTCATAGCCATGTAGCTGGGGTGGACCCAGATTTTGTGGGGTCTGAAGATGATCCAGTTGGAAGACCCTTTTAAGAATGTAATGTTGCAAATACAAAATTAGGTATACAAGTGAGTATTTAAAAGGAAAATAAATCACAACCAACTCCAAATTTGAAAGAGCTGAAGTATACCATAAACATTCTAAATCCCAAAATACAACTTTTTATTAATTAACCATCTGACATAATTATGACACGCATTTCCCTATATTGTTGGCTAGACTCTTTGATCACATTCGTTTTAAAGATTTTATTTCTTATTTATTTTTAGAGAGAGGGGAAGGGAAGGAGAAAGAGAGGGAGAGAAATATTGCTGTGAGAGACATCAATCAGTTGCTTCTTGTACACACCCCGACAGGGGCCCGAACCCACAACCCAGGCATGTGTCTTGACCAGGAATCAAACCCACAACTTTTGCTTTGCAGGACAATGCCCAGTGCACTAAGCCACGCCAGCTGGGGGCGATCACATTTTCATATGGCAGTTCTGTTGCCCTATTTCCTATCTTATGTATCAAAGACAATCCTGTGACAGAGGTCAGCCGACTTCTTCTGTAAAGGACCAAACAATAAATGTGTCAGAACTTCTGACTCCACTCCTCAACTTTGCCATCGCAGCACCAAAGTGGCCCCAGACCACCCAAACAACAAGCATGGTTGTGTTCCAATAAAACTTTATTGACAAAAACAGATACTGACAAGGTGGTAGAACAGGAGCCCCTACACTTTGTTCTGCCACAGACACAAGGACTTACAAAAGTTTTTAGAGAACTCCAGAAACCGGTTAGGAAGCCGCAGTACCCTAGGCCATATCACCCTGATATGCCAAGGTTGTGGGTTCGATTCCCTGTCAGGGCACATACAAGAAACAACCAATGAGTGCATCAATAAGTGGAACAACAAATCGATGTTTCTGTCTGTCTGTCTGTCTGTCTGTCTAAATCAATGAGAACAGTTGCATTGAAACAGGTAAGAAAAGACATTTCCGTGAAACCTCATTGACCCCACGCCCAAGCGGGCGCAGCTCACTATCAAAACAAAAGCACCCAACACACAGCTTCTCCCTCGGGAGGGAAAGAGAAGACTGGACCAAGTGTCCAGCATTTTGGCTTTTGTGGGAGGGGGACTGGTTGGGTCTTGCCTGAGTCGCAATACTGATGGGAACAGCATACCTCAGATGCCTTGCAGGCCACGGAGCCCAAAAGCTCAGGAGTTTATTTTAGCTCCAGAGAGCCTGCAGTACTACAGCTAGACACCAGAGGGAGCAAGACTACAAGCTCTTGAAAAAGAAACCAGCAAATCTGTCTAATGAGCAAATCACACACACAAACCCAGAAAGGGCGTCCTTACAAAGGATTTGAGAGGCCCTCAGAACCCTTAGTCAGGCTACGGTCTTCCCCTGTGCAAATGCAGCCCCTAAAGACTGGGAGGGGTGACTGGTCTTCCAAACGCACAAAACACAATAGAATAAAGCAAGGCACACGAAGAAACCTGGAAGCATGACCCAATCAAAGGAACAAAATAAATCTCCAGAAACTGACCCTAAAAACAAACAAACAAACAAACAAAAAGCCCCAGAGATCTATGAATTACCCGACAAACATTCAAAATAATCATCTTAAACGCAATACGGAACTCAGGCAAACAGCTAAACAAAACCAGGAAAACCATGCATGAGCAAAATGAAAACATCAACAAATGAAAATATCATCAGAAGAAACCAACAGGAAATTTTGGAGCTGAAGAATAAAATAACTGGGTTGAAAATGTTTCCTAGAGGGAATTGACAGCAGACTTGATCAAGCAGAAGAAAGAATTATCAAACTCGAAAAGACAGGCCATCTGAAATTATAGAGTCAAAGGAATGAAAAGAAAGAATGAAGGGAAGCAGGCAAAGCCTAAAAGGACATATAGGACACCATCAAGTGGGCCAGTATCCACACTGGGGGAGCCCAGGAGAAGAAGAGGGAAAGAAAGGGGCAGGAAGCTTATTAGATGAAATAATGGCCAGCCCTGGCCGGGTGCTCAGTTGGTTGGCGCGCCATCCCGTACATCAAAATGTGATGGATTCGATCCCTGGTTGGTGAGCATGTGAGAGGCAATCGATCAATGTTTCCCTTTCATATTGATGTTTCTCTTTCTCTCCTCCTTTCTCTCTAAAAATATCAATGACTATACCCTCAAGTGAGGATTAAAATAATAATAATAATGGCCCAAACTTTCCAGATCTGAGGTAGGAAATGAACACTTCAATTCAAAAAATCTCAAAAGACTCTAATTAGGATAAGTCAAAGAGGTCTCCACCGAGGCACATCGTAATCAAACTGTCGAAAGTAAGAGACAAAGAGAGAATCTTAAAAGCAGCAAGAAGAAGGGGGTTCATCCCATACAAGGGAACACCCCCAAAATAATGATCAGGTTTTCCAGCAGAAGCAGAACAAGTGACAGGCAGTGGGATAACATATCCAAAGTGCCTCAGAGACGGGCTCCTGGGCAAGGCCATCAGAGAATGGGTCCCCAGGGTCCCTCCTCTGGGGACCTCAGTGGGCAGGAACCGGGGAGAATCACCACCAGGGAAATTCTCCACCCCCTGCCCCCTGAGGATGCCAGGCAGGCTGACATCTGGGTCTTCAGTTTGCTGAGGGCTGGTGCTCTTGGTTTGGCCCAAGGAATGGGTTCTAGAAGAAAAGCTGGAAGAGGGGAGGAAGTGACTAGAAGGCAGAGAGGGGCTTGGGGAGTGGGCACAGCTCTCTGACAGGTCTTCCTCACGTGTCTCTGTGAGACGTGACACGAGCTTCCCCGTCCTCCATGAAGTCGGGCAATCAGGCCCCTGCCCCCCACTTCACAGAATGAGCCAGTGCTTGGATGTTTGGGAAGATGTGATAACGTACCAGGAGTGATTTGAGCCCCGAGATCACCCATGAGTGTCTCCTCACATCGCAACTGTGTTATGAAATGCTCATGAGAAGTGTGTGGCCTCTTGGACATCACTTGGCCATAGCAGAAGCAGGAGCACCTGTTGGGGCAAATGAGAAGTGAGTTCAATGGGAGGATACACCTGAACCCTCAGAGCAAGGCCACCTGTCACTTGTCCTGTGACACAAGGGCAGGTGGGTGGCCAGATGGGCCATGGGGACTACTAAGCCTCCCTGCCCCCTCGGGTTGCTCTCTGGGTACAGGTGATGATCCCCAACTTCCATGTGGGGGCTCAGTTCTGACTTGGCCCCGCACACTTGCCTTTAATCCTGATTTAGGACTCTCCAAAATGCAGGACGCTTAAGCCTGCGAATGGGCAAGAGTAATCACATTTGGGCTTAGTGTAAAGTTAATTCTTTCCACTCTTTGGGGCCTGGAGACACACAGTGAATGCAGATTTCTAATGACATGTTTGATGACCTGAGATGCCACGGTCCCTTTTTTGCAAGAGGTTCCCAGGCTATTCGCTGTTAGAAGCAGCCTGCTCTCAGCCCAAGTAAGAACTTTCCTGCAGAACTCTCCCCTTGGCCTTGACCTTTCTCTGGATGCTAATACCCTGAGCCTTTTTCCATCATTGGTCCCAAGCGAGTTAGGCCTTTCTGCATTCTGATAACTAATGTGTCCACTTTTCAGGGGCAGATGGAAAGAGAAAGGAGAGAGACAGAGAGGCAGAAAGAGAAAACAATAGACAGATAGAAGGACACAGAGAGGAAGAGGTGAGGCAGACACATCAGGGGCAAAAATCAGTGTCTTTAGTGAAAGTCAGGAGTGGGGGGCCTCCTGTGGATGCCAGACATGATAAGCCCACAGCCGAGCAACACACCCCACCCAGGGCAGACATGGCTGATCGATCACCGAATTCTGTATCTTCGATCCCTGGCTTGTACCAGGTGCCTTTCCAACACAGAGACCAGGCAGCCATGCATTCGGCAGGAAGCTCTATTGGAGCAGTGCCTTTATTCTACCTGGGAAATATTTACATCCACTTCCTCCCGGCAGAAGGCAAGCTCCTTGGGGGCAGGGAGCATGTCTTTCGGAATGAAAACTGAGTTACTATTTTCTACAAATGGATGGCATCCCATCATTAAAGTTCATTCTTTCTAAATCAGCCCCTCCTTCCCCCTACGAGTTCAGCGACTCAGCCCACAAATTCTGGGAACTGAAAGAGAAACGATGATTCTGGGAAACAGAGGCCCGGTGACATCTTCCCAGGGAGTTGGGGTGACAGCCCCCAAGGCCATGAAGGAGACTGGTGTAGGGGTGGGGAAGGGAGGCGGCTCCAGTGCCTTTCGAACCACGTACAGACTGGGGTTGATGTCAGTGAACTAAACTGTTGTGTGTTGAGTCTAAGGGCAGTGGAGGCGTAGCTGGTATGGTGTGAAATCTCTAAGGGCCAGAATTTTTGGTTAACACCAGTCCAGACAACCGGGACGGAGAATGAGGATCAGTCTGAAAATGATGGTTCTCGTGGCCCCTGAAGCCTTCTCAGTCTTCCAGTCCCTGGGCCACCAAAGTCCCTTATGCAGGATGGTCTCCACCCAAATTCCTCTGTGTCACCCTTCATGCTTTCCCCACCCATCCCAGGGTAAGGGATAAAGCACTTTTCTACACTTTTCTAATAAGATTTTATTTATTTATTTTAGACAGAGGGAACGGGAGGGAGAAAGAGAGGGAGAGAAACATCAATGTGTGGTTGCCTCGCACACGCCCCCTACTGGTGACCTGGCCTGCAACCCAGGCATGTGCCCTGACGGAATTGAACCGGAGACCCTTCAGTTCGCAGCCCACGCTCAATCTACTGAGCCACACCAGCCAGAGCACCCTCACTTCTTATTCGCCCAAGCTCACCTCAAGCAAACATAAGTAAGGGTCTCGAAGCAAGGAGGTAGAGACAGAAGAGACATGTTTGGGAAGCTGGAAGGCAGATGGATCGACTTTGGCCTTGACTCAGCAGAGCAAGAAGGGCTGAAAGCTAACTTCCTTCAGCAGGAAGCTAGTGACACCAAGCTGACCTGCACCTGCTGACCCCAGAAAAGTCCACTCTTTGGAGGCATCGAAAGCCCTGGGGAAAATAGGAGAGCAGAAATAATTGCAAGTCAGCCCAAGAAGCCGTTAAATCTCCAGAGCATCTCCTTCACCACCGGGTGACATCCCTCGCCTGTCCTGGAGGAGTACAAAGTGTGCTACACGGAGAGGTCGAATCATAAGGCCTCTGGGTGTGGAAACACCAGGCACAGCTAAGGGAAAGGGTCCCTTCCGAACACAGGGCACACATAGAGGTGAAATGCCCAGAACAGGGTTCTCTCACACAGCTCTGGGAACCTTGGCAGCCACACTTATTTATAAAATAAAAGTTTTATTTTTATTTAAAATTATATATATATATATATATATATAAATATCCATGATTGTGTAGCTCAGTGGGTTGGGCATCATCCTGCAAACCAAGAGGTGGCCAGTTCAGTTCCTGGTCAGGGCATCTGCCTAAGTGTGCGAGAGGCAACCGATTGATGTCTCTTTCCCTCTCTTTCTCCCTCCCTTCCCTCCTCTCTAAAAATAAATGAATGAAAAAATATATATATATAGACGCCGGCCCCCGCAACACACCAGGCCCGTGCCAGAGCCTCATCCTTGGCCTCACCAGCCGGTCCCATTCTCAGAGCACCGACTCTTCAAAAGAACGTTTCAGGAGAGCCCCTAACAGCAGGCATGGAGGGTGGGGCATCAGAGGCCCGCTGAGGGGGGCTCTCTACTCTGGAGAGGTGCCTGTGTCGAGACCCAAATCCTCCCACTTGACCACCCTGGGCAGCCACCACTTTCTCAAAGTAGATTTAGTTTCAATCGCCATTTGCTAAATCTGCCCCCTATAAACCTTCGGGGGCCTGAGGGATTAAGGCTGGTTACAGATGTTATAGAAGCAGCGGGAGCGGGGTGCGCGCCGGGAGTCGGGCACCAGAGGTCAGCCCAGCTCCTCCTGGGCCTTGTCCCAGGCTCCTGGCCCCCTCATCTGGCCCCCTGGGGGGCTGCCCCTGTGGGGCTCTGTCTCTCTGCACCCAGGGGTGCAGGAGGCAGGGCATGGGTCCCCAGCAGAAGATGAGCAGCTCTTTCAAGCGGGGCTCGCTCAAGAGCTCCACATCAGGGTCACAGAAGGTGAGTGAGCTTTGCTGGGTGGCCTGCGGGCACAGGGACGGAAGGACAGAGGGACTCTGGTCTCCAGCTCTACCGTGTGGGAGTGCGGGACCCTGGGCTCCTGTCCTGCGCAGACTGTGGGGGTGGAGGTGGTGTGTTATTCCTTCAGAGCAGCGGCTTCCCTGCTCCATCACCTGGCTGCTGCCACCTTCACAGACACAGCTCATAGCCCACACCCGCCACGTTCAGGGGCGTGAGAGGGTCAGATCCTCTGGCCACACAGCACACTCACCCCCATGATTCTGGGGGTGAGTGTGATTCTGCCCCCTTAGCGCTCTACCACCGGACCCTTGGCTCACTCTTCGTTCTCCCTCACATGTTTGGGGGAGCACCATGTGGGCTTTGGGAGACCCTCGGTGAGGATCCGAACAACCTCGGAGCACCTGCGGAGGGTCAGGCAGCTCCTAAGACTCAGAGCAAATTATGGGGAAGGCGCTGGGACAGCCCCGCCTCCTTTCCCCCAATCCCAGATAGGGTCTTGCAAAAAAGTGAGCTGATTTAAACCCTACGCTTACTGTTCCCGATGCTACATTAAATGACCCCCTGAGCGCAGGGAGTCTGGACAGGCCTCACCCTTTTGCCATGACCGCTGCTGGGTTCCGGTGGTGAGGGCCGGGTCACACGGGGCCTCTGGACACCCATCACTGAGTGAGCCTCCTGGGCTCAGTGGCGCGTCTCTGCTACCTTCCCCTCCCCGCATGTAGAAGATGGGGGAGGTCACAACGACGCCCGCAGACCAGGAGCAGGAGCAGGAACCGGCCCTGTGTAGACAGAGGGGATGCATCTGTCCCCCACGCGCTCACAGAGCCCGCACGGCTTGCCAGGCAGTGCTGCGGGAGCCGCGGACCCGGCCAGGCAGCAGCGTGAGGCCGGTCATTCAGCTGGGCTGCAAACAGAGGGCTGACGTGGGGTCACGCGTCCTGCACTCCATGTGTGCGTATACAATGTGTGCACCTGCCTAGGGTTTTGTCTCTGCTTGCTTCCAAAGATGAGATTCCAATCTCTATCTGTGTTTGAGGCCTAGACAGTTTAAGATTCTCAGAACCAGTACAACCCCTTCATTAGAGGAAACTGAGATTCTGAAAGGACGGACCTTCTGAACTTGGGTGGGCCTGGCCTGCCCACGAAGTGCTGCCCCACTCCCGGGCCACTCAGCGCGGAGCCACAGGGTCCCCTGCTGCTCCTCGCACTTGGGCCTGTGGTTCCCAGACAGCTAAGTGGCTCCCTTAGTCCCTCACTCAGGCCACGCCCATCTGAAAACAAGCTCCTCCCACTGGCCCTCCCCTCAATATTTCCCTCACTGCAGAGATCACCACTTTATATGATGAATCTACCTGTTTATTCATCCTCAGCCCCCCTCTAGTCCGACAGCCTCAGGCACCAGGGTTTGGTCCGCCTTTGTCTGCTAGCTCAGCGAACAATGAAGAATGAACCAGTCTATTCCCCCGGTCCTGGCGGGAGCTTGGATGGAGAGCAGGCCTTAGACAGGCTGGGCCTTCCCGCAGCACTTGCTGGTGGCATCTTTGTTCATTTTCCTTATTGCAGCCTGATTCCCACTGTCTCCTTCTCTTTGGTGATTAGAAACTATCTGAGTAGGGTCAATAACAAAACCCACACTCAGGAGAAACTGGGAGGCCCGCAGCCTGGAGGGGTAGCTGCCACAGTCCAGGCCCTCCGAAGTAAATGTGCTTTGCAATATCGGGGATCATGGCTACTAGCAAAGCTGCATGGCTGGAGATTTGTGTGTGTGTGTGTGTGTGTGTGTGTGTGTGTGTGTGTTCAATGTGCTGAGTAACCACCGACCACTCTAAGGCAGGATTAGGGCGCTCTGAGCAGCAAGTAAAAGAAATGGACGAACTGGGCAGGTGCCAGATGACCCAGAAGAGCAGATCAGCAAGGCTGAGCAGAGAAGTCGCCTGCTAGGGCTGTTCCGAGCCGCCTGCGCCCAGGCTGCACCGCGCCGTGCAATCCCGGGCAGGGCGTGAGGGCGCTGTCCAGGGTAATCCGCGCGATGGCCGGGTACGTGGGGAGGCAGCTGGCAAGGCTAATGCCCCTTAATATCTGCTTTCATGTGATTAATGCCTGTGGATAAACCCTTGAACCCGGGGGAGCAGGCCCAAGCGCTAAGCCCGCCAAGAGCATCACTTGGGGTTATGCTGGGAGCGGAAAGGCATTTTAGCGATTTACATTCTGGGGACAAGCCATCATTTCAGAGACTAGGGACAGTAATAAAGAGATGGAGTAAACTCCTGGGGAGCCCAGGCAGGAGGACAGGAGGGAAATGGGCGGAGGCTGGTGTTGGAGACTAAAAGTCACTGGGGTCCCCAAGTGTCCCTCCTGCCACACACACACACACACATTCACCTCCCCTGGGTCCCCCTTCCCTCTCTCCCCCTCCCGGGCCCTCCAGGAGACACCAGTCAGGACACCGTGAGTTTTCTGCCACTTCTCTCTGTAGGCTCAGTGGCTACTCTCCTTCTCACACAACGTCTTTTACTTCTTTTTGTCCCTATGCTCCCTAATAAAAGACACTTCTAATCGATGGTATTAGGTCAAACCATTCAAAAATGGCCAGTTGTGGAGGTCCAAAACAGTCGAATAGCCAAGTCGTATATTTTGAGATAGAGCAAGGCCCCCTGGAGGGCAGGTTGGTTCTGGAGTGGCCAGGTGGGGGCAGCAGAGAGCTGAGCTGGCAGGACTCTGGGCTCACCAGGTGGGCTGCGGACAGAGCAGGCCCAGAGGACGGGCCTATGGTGTCCTTCTGCCCGATAACACTAGGTGGAGAGAGACACAGTGCCCAGAACCCCAAGAGCTGAAGAGTAAGCACAGGGTGTGACAATCGTACTAACAGTTCTTGTGTAGGCCCTCCTGCCCGTGGCAGTCTGGCTTATCCTCAGGGCCGAGCCTCTGGACAGGGTTCCCTCCCTCAGCCCCCACCCCCCTCCGGTGCTCCATCTCAGTCCACAGGGCAGAGGTGACCTCTTGGCCCAAAGCAGCATGTCCGCAACTGGAGACTGAACCCGCAACCCAGGCACATGCCCTGACCAGGCATCAAACCAATGATCTTTCAGTTTTACCCAATGAGGCTCCAACCCACTGAGCCCCACACTGGCCAGGGTTCAAGAACACAGACAGCTTAAAGGAAGAGAAGGTCAAGCTGACTTTCATGTAATTGGACCCACATTTTGGGAGACTGGCCATCGATGCAGGGTTAAGATTTAGGAAGCATGACCACAGTGTTTGGAATTTGGAAGTCCCCTGTGAGGTCCCACCAGAGGGCAGAATGTCACGTTCAGACTTTTATAGATTCCAGCACAGTGACTCACTGGGGCTTCTTACATTCCAATTAACGAACTGGCAAGAATTTGGTGAGAAGGAAAACCAGCTCCAATAATGCTTTCTCCTTGGAACTTCCAGAAGCTTCAGCAGACCAGGCTACTGCCCTCCTTTGGCCAGACTTGCCACACCAGTCCCTTTTTTTTTTTTTCTTTTCTTTTTAAAAGAGATTTTTGAGAAAGAAAGACAGAGAAACATTGATTTGTTGTTTTGCTTATTTATGCATTCATTGGTTGATTCTTGCATGTGCTCTGACAGGGGATCAAACCCACAACCTTGGCATATCAAGATGATGCTCTAACCAACCGAACTACCCAGCCAAGGCAACCAGTTCTTGACATTCAAACTATGGTAGGACCCCTACAAAGCATTGACACAATGGATCGTTTCCATCTCAGAGTCACTGGCTCTATTTTCATGGTAGAGATTATTATGCTGGAAACTGAGAAACACTCCATGCTCGGCAGGTTTTTTTTCCTCCCTTGTGCTTGCTATCCTAGCTCGAGTCGTCTGCCAGAATTACAACACGAGGTCTTGCGGAGCCCAAGTCCTCCACAATGACCAGAGATGAGCCACGTTAACAACTACGGCTCCTGCCAGCCTGGGGCCTTGTGCGGTGAAACAGGGCAAGTGTGAAAAATGCTGATGTAAGAACGTCTAAACCTGTAGAGAATTTTCACGAGGGTTTGCTGGCGCCAAGCTGATGGCATGCCAGGAAGCGAGATTTCGAACACTCCAGCGAGTGGCAGTTTTTCGGTTTCTTTTATGCGTTAGGAATTAAGGAGAGAAGTTGGGAAGAGAGTGAAGGAGGGAGAAAGGGACGGTGGGGGTGGATGTCTACCCCTGTAGTTGACAAGATCACCAAGGTCACGAGCTTCCTTGAGGGAGCTTTAACAAAGATGTGTTAGGCTATTTGCACACAGACAGCAGATAGGCCTTGCTGAAGGCCTGAGAGAAGCCTTTCAGGGAAGAAGTGCTAAGGCCTGGGGCATGACCACCCACCATGCATGACCTTCCCAGTTAAGAATTTATGGTCAGATCACCCTGTGCGGCTACTTTCCCTCCCTGGGCTTGTCAGGGTTATTACAGAGTCCCTTTTCCTTCCCAAAGGCTGCTGCCCATCTTAAATCATTGACGGGCTTGGAACCCTTGGGAGAGCGACCAGCATATTTGGCCGCCTTGGTCCCCCACGGTCACCAGGAACACCCTGTAGCTTTCAGACCGCGGAGAGAGCTTCCACGCCTGTGCGCTGAGCGTGTTACTTGCCCCTAGTGAAAAAAAACCTGCTTTGTTTTTCTCTCACTAAGCGAGGGAGTGACAGGGAAATGGGGCCAGAGTGCGTGAATAGTGAAAGCCCTGACAGACCCGTAGGTGTCTGCCTCACTCACTTTTCCATTTTGTCTTCTTTGTGGTCATCTCCCAAGGATGTGTTTATTGATTTTGTAGAGAGAGAAGGGGGAAGGGAGGAACGGGGGATGGAGGGGGGGGGGAGGGGGGAGAGAGAGAGAGAGACAGCGGGTGGTTGCCCTCTCATTGCACCCTGAAGCCACAACCATTTTTGGACCAAACAAGTCACCCGACCAAGGCACCAAAAAATTATTTTTAATCTACATCTTCCACCTCTTTATTCCAGAGATCCTACAACTCATTTCCTGAATTAACGCTACTTTGTTTTCAAATGTATGCAGTTTGCTGTGTTTCCAAATTGGAATTGGAATTATCAGTATAAACTCATGATGAACTTTCTTTCTTGTATATGTTATATATTATTATTATTATTATTATTATATTATATATGATTACTGTGTTATTATGTGTGTGTATGCACACATATATAATCACATAGTTTTGCCCCCTGCAAAGGGCCTGGAAATAATTCCATTCAGAAGCAGATACTGGTTTCTTTTTTTTTTTTCCCCTCTTTTTTAAAGGTTTTATTTATTTGTAGAGAGGGGAGAGGAGAGAGAAAGAGAGGGAGAGAAACATCCATGTGTGGTTGCTTCTCATGTGCCCCACACCAGGGACCCGGCCTGCAACCCAGGCATGTGCACTGACTGGGAATCGAACCGGCGACCCTTTGGCTCACAGGCCTGTGCTCAATCCATGGAGTCACACCAGCCAGGGGCCAGGTACTGGTTTCTAAAGACCGTTGCCCACCAAACAGGAACCCAGGCTCCTTGGAGAAACAGCTGAGAAATATCCAAGTCTAGGGCAAGAGATGTATCAGATAAACTCAAAACATCCTTTCATTGCGGATGGCAAGGAAGTGCTGAGATGCCCGATGGCATGCCAGGAGGACGCCTTTTGGGACACTTTGAGTGACAGAGAGGAAAATCACTGCTGTGAATTGAAAGGCATCCAATGCGCATCAGCCCATGAATTCACACTGACACTCAGAAACCCAGAAATGCAGGAGCCGCATCATTGGGATAAGACGAAGCAAGGGAACCACTTTATAAAGCAAAGTTTCATTTTATAAATGAATGCCAGCTAATACATGAAGAAGGATATGTTCATTGATTTTAGAGAGAGAGGAAGGGAAAGGGAGAGAGACACAGACATCCATGTGAGAAAGAAATATCGATCAGTTGCCTCCCATACACACCATGACTGGGGATCAAACCCCCAACCTGGGCATGTGCCCTGACTGGGAATCAAACCTGCAAAATTTTGGTGTGGGGAGATCTGACCACCCTGCACAGAGCCTTATACAGAGGAGAATTTCAGGATTGGGGGATTCCCTTTCCTGCTAGTCACTGGAAGCCGGAATGACCATGTACATTGCTATACAGAGCTCCCAGCAGGGCAGGCTGGGGGTACTGTGGCTGTGGGTCCCGCAGGCTGCTGGTGGAGCGAGGACAGCGGGGGTTCAAAGCACCAAGAGTCAGGTGGGACGCACGCGGCATTCACATGCTGATAACCTTGCCCCCTGGCCCAGCCTCAGAGGACTTGGAAAAGGATCAGGCGAGATTACTGTCAAGGGTGGCTTTCCCCCAGGCTCCCCTGCCTGGGGCCCTGAATAGGGGCTTCTGAAGGACCGATTCTGTTCAATTGTCTCAATTATGCAAACCGCATTGACATTTCCAGCAGGGGAAAGGAGGAGGGGGCAGGTCACTTCAAAGGAGAAGATGGGCTCCCCCTTCTCCCTCAGATCCCAAAGCAGCTTTCATGGGAGGCCACATGGGGCTCGGCTTTCCTTTTGCAGCCTGGGAGGCAGGTCACGGGGCCATGCCCTCACAGGGATCACGAGGGCCAGGCACAGGCGCTCACATGCTACTCACGTGGACTCCTCTTAAGGAGAGGGTCCTCCCCAGCCAGCTTCCTGCCTAAGCCAAGCAGGAGGCTGGAGGAGGCTGCGCTGTACCCTCCCCGCTTCGCCACGGCCACAGCCACAGGTAAGCTCAGGTGTGGCTCTGCAGCCTGGGGCCTCTGGTTCCTCTCCTGTTGGGCCTCTGGGGGTGGCCAGTGGACCCACACACAGCCAAGAAGATGCCAGCGTGATTCCCCAAGGGGACACCGGCTGGGAGCTGGGCCACTGAGGCTCCCTCAGGGCTTCTAACCACCCGGCTGCAGGGCTCGGCCTCCTGGCCTGCCCTCCTCAGCACCGTACCTCCATTCCTTTGCTCTCTGGATGATGTGTGTGCCTAAGAAGCCTAGAACATTTCGAAATCCTTAGGGAGGGAGGCATTTACACCTGTCAGTCTTTACCAGCTGATTATTCTTAACTATAGAGGCCTGGCGAGTGGCTCAGTTGGTTGGAGCATCATCCCACGCACAGAAATGTTGCTGGTTCGATTCCCGGTGGGGACACATGCTTGGGTTATGGGTTTGGTCCCTGGTCAGGGCATGTACAGGAGGCAACCTATCGATGTCTCTCTCTCTCTCTCTCTCTCTCTCAAAATCAATAAATATATCCTCAGGTGAAGATTAAAAAAAAACAACACCCAGGGAAAAGACGGATTATGCCACACCGGGTTGTGAGGGGAAGTCCAGCTTCCCTGTCACTGCTGGTGGGAGTGGGAACCGGTTTCTAGAAGGCAGTTCAGGAAATAAATGCCAAAGTCAAGAACTTCCACGTGTCAGGGTCTGAGGTAGGCCAAGAGTCACACCATGTTGTGTACTACTGTGAGTGAGACACCGGGCACTGTCCTAATGTCCAGTATCAAGTATCAGTGACATAGATTGTGGGCCAGCCACAGGACGAACTATAAGGCAGTCACTTCTACAATGGCAGAGGCTATATGATGACAACGTGCAGAAGATCGTATTTGTCACCATACGCGCGCGCACACACACACACACACACACACACACACACACTCTAGTCCTAGACCACAGCCTAGGAGTACATTGAAATGCTACCTGTTATTATTTTAGGCTAATCTCTGAGGACATTCCTTCTTCCTCTTTCACTTTAATAATTTTCTATAACCAGTCCATTCTCTTTTTGTGACCAGAAATGATATCTTTTCTTTAAACCTGAAACAAAAAAGTTAGCGGAGATAGCA
Organism: Macrotus californicus; assembly: GCA_007922815.1. Lineage (NCBI taxonomy): Eukaryota > Metazoa > Chordata > Mammalia > Chiroptera > Phyllostomidae > Macrotus > Macrotus californicus. The sequence goes on along the minus strand of VMDR010000395.1, from coordinate 43,722 downwards.
GGGGAGGGGGGTGGGGAAGAATGAAAATATTTACAGGAATTGTGCATGGGTTGACCAGGGACAGGGACAGGGACAGGAATGACGGAGGGGTACGGTGGGGAGAAAAAGAGACAAGTGTGCTCTTTCTGAGTGACAGACTTAGGAAGGAATCAGGACAGGGGACCAGCCTTTCTGGGGGCAGACTTAAATAATATGGGTTTAATTTTACGGAATGACTGTCTTCTGGAATGTTCACCAAATAACATTTTGCAAACTAACAGCAGTTTTAATTTCTTTATTTGTTGAGTTTTAATTTCTTTATTGGTGACTTTAGAGAGAGAGAAAGAGGGAGGGAGAGACAGAAACATCGGTTTGTCATTCCACTTACTGATGCACTCATTGGTTGATTCCTGTATGCGCCCTGACCCGGGATCGAACCCACAACTTTGGTGTATGGGGCCGATGCTCTAACCCACTGAGCTACGCGGCTGGGGTCAACAGCAGCTTTAATTCATGGTATTTGCAGTGATATTTGTAGCATGAACTGACCACTCCCTGCTGTGTATTTTAGGCCCCCCGGAACACTGGAAACATGGGCCAACGTTGACTTGGGTCGCTGTCATTGTTGATGTGTTATTTGGTCAGTTCCTGGGACAAGTGTAGAATTTGGTTTGGTCTGGATCTTTGCAATCCCATTTCTTTGCTTTCCGAAGTGAATCCGGACCAGTGTCGGAAAGACACAGGGGCATTTTCCGTGGCGAGTCATCTCCCTCCTGAGCCGAATGAAAACAAAGCACACTTTCCAGGCATTTAGAATCCTCTTGGGGTACTAGATATTTTGAGAAAATTCCCTTGTGCTTTGGTTGAAAATGTTTTCAGGATGTCCTATACCCTGCGTGTGTGTGTGTGTGTGTGTGTGTGTGTGTGTGTGTAAATTCTGGACTTGGGAGAATAGAAGGTTTCACCCAGGGAAATAAGTGGTCCAGTCCCCAAAATGTCTTTCGTGCCCTGGACTTGGATAGATGTCAGCATCTTAACATGTCTCTAAAAAGACCGCGGCCAGTCACGTTGGTGTGCGGAGGGATGTGGACGGTTGACACCCGCCAGGACCTTCTCTTCCCAGCTCTGGCGTTAAAGAGTGGCCCATGGAACCCGCGCATGCGCGCACACGCATAGACCTCTGCAAACGCACCAGCTGGCATTTCTCCTGCTGTTTCCTAGAAACTCTGTCTTCAATTGCCATCCCGAGTAGGGGGAAGAATGCGTTTAACAATGCTAAGGAAACAAGCTCACGCAGCCCACCGAGCTCCCCGCCCCGTGCCACTGGGGTCTTCTTGATGCTGCCAGTCTCTCCCAAGGCCACCGCGGTCCCTGCCTGCGCCCTGCTTCTGGCTCCCACCCCACCTGGTGTGTCCTTCTCCATAAACACCTCAAGGACAGCACATCCTGTATTGTTGTTCCCCAAGGGCTGGTTATGCTTGATATGCTCCAAGGTAGAGGTAAGGCTGAACCGGCAGGCGGCCTTCTCTCCGCGGCACCGCAGACTCCACTTCCTGTGGCAGAGCTAGCTGCATTCAGAAAAGGAAACGCAGAGCCCTGGCTGGTGTGGCTCACTGGATTGAGTACCAGCCTGCAAACCAAAGGGTCGCCGGTTCGATTCCCAGGCAGGTGTCCTGCCTGGGTTGCAGGCCAGGTCCCCAGTAGGGGGTGCGGGAGAGACAACCACACATGGATGTTTCTCCCTGCTTACCTTCTCTCTAACAAGAAGTAAATAAAACCTTAAAAAATCAGCAAATGCAAGAAAGTGAAATCAATTCTATAACTTATTTAATTTGATATTTTTAAGATATTTCAACATGCACGTAATATGAAAAACTAAGTAATGAGATATTCCATGTGCATTTTTATAGCCAGTCTTCAAAATCCTGCCAAATGTGGTGGTTGTTTTGTTTTTTAATCCTTGCCCGAGGACATTTTTTTCATTGCTTCTAGAGAGAGAGGAAGAGGGAGAAACATCAATGCAAGAGCATGGCTTCGATCGGCTGCCTCTGGTGCAAGCCCCTACTGGGGATTGAACCCACAACCTTTTGGTTATGAGGTGATGCTTGAACCAACTGAGCCAGACCAGCCAGGGCCCACATAGGGTTTTTTTTTTGAGGTCTTTGTTAAACAGGGCAAAAGGCAGTTTTCTGTCTTACTCTGATGCTCCCGATACAGGTGTGTTTCATCTGGACCCACTTCCGGGCGCCATAGGACCGCCTGCTCCAGGCCTGCACACGTCTAGGTTCGCTCTTGTAAAGCTAGGGTCATACAGAAACATCTTCCTACAACTCATTTTTCCAACAAATAATAGACGTAATCACCGTTTAGAAGCTGTAATTCTATTTTAGTCTTTCCAATAGCCGCAGAGCCCGCGATTTTGCTACATCATAATTGTTTCAACCAGTCCCCGATGTAGACAAATAGGAGGTTTCCCGTTTTTCACTTGGTTCAAAATAGACAGCAACAGACCTCCCTGCATTGCCTGTAAAGGGAAATGAATTTGCAGGCAACAGATGGATGGGAATGGAAGTGCCCAGCTGCGTCCGAGGACAAGCAGCTGGCAGGGTGGGACAACAGGAGCCGACTCTCAGCCAAGCAGGCCACCAACTCGCCTTCGTGTTTGGCTTAGACCTGGATTCCTTAGAACTTAAATCGAAGGGTTGTGCTAGATACTGCCCTTGTGTGTGTGTGTGTGTGTGTGTGTTTAAATTGCCTGTGCCCTGACTGGGGATCAAACCAGCAACCGTGGCATATTGGGGCGATGTTCTAGCCAGCTGAGCTCCCCAACCACGGCTGTCCTTGGTCCTTAGATGACAGAGTCTGTGGCTGGATTGGTGGCGGTTCCGGCCCCTCCCTCTCATGGACGGATTGGCAGGCAGGTGAGGGCCACCAGCATCCCGCTGAGCTTCGTCATATGCCTGGGTTTGCCCCACCACCTTCCGGCAGGTGTACCTTCCCCACCCTGGTGGACAGGAGAGTTTTGAAGTTTTCAGTGTATATACGTCTTTCCCTTCCTTGGTTAACCTCAGGTACGTGGCATCGGACAGGATTTGACCTTTTAGGACTGGCTTATTGCATGTGTAGGACCTGAAGGGCTTGCCTGTCAATGGTAAAAAAAATAAAAATCGAGGAGCAAACACTAAAGATGCAGTAGTCTCGGCTCCGCTGCTACTTGGGAAGCTGGCCAAGCTGCCTAATTAAGTAGTACAGTATCTTCGTGGTTCTGAGGTGGACTGCCTTCATTTTTCGTTTTGCTTTTTTTCTCTCCTAATTGACTCTTAGCCCTTGCTCGGGGCTAATCACCACCCTGCGTTCTACCCAAAGGTCAGCAGCCCCTCACTCACAGGGAGGTCAGAGGTCATCCTGGCTGGCCCCGGTCGTGAGCGATAGTACCCCTTTGAATTAAGACCTTCTCTTAGGTGATTTGACTGCATCGAGAAAGGTCGCCCCCAAACAAGGAGGCCTGTGCGCAATTTTAACAACAAAACCCAGAGAATTCTGGTGAAATGCATGTACCGAATTCTGAAAGACCTTTATCTTAGTCTGTCTGGGCTGCTGTTAAGAGAATAGCGTAGACTGAGTGATGAATGAACAACACAAAGTTTTTTTAAAGATTTTATTTATTTCTTTTTAAAGAGAGGGGAAGGGAAGGAGAAAGAGAGGGAGAGAAACATCAATGTGTGGTTGCCTCTCGTGCGCCCCCTACTGGGGACCTGGCCCACAACCCAGGCATGTGCCCTGGCTGGGAATCGATCCGGCAACCCTTTGGTTCGCACGCCCACACTCAGTCCACTGAGCCACACCAGCCAGGGCTGAACAGCACAAATTTATTTCTCACTATTCAGGAGGCTGGAAGTCCAAGATCAAGGAGCTGGCAAGTGTGGTGTCTGGTGACAGCAGCTTCCTGGTTCATGGATGGTAGTCTCCTTCCTGTGCCCTTACATGGGGGAGGGAGGGAGGGGACTCTCTGGGGTCCTGTTGATAAGGACACTAATCCCAGTCATGGGGCTCCACCCTTCTGACCTAAGCGCCTCTCAAAGGTCCCATCTCCTAACACCCTCACACTGGGCATTAGGATTTCAACATATGAATTTGGGGGGACCCAGATAGTCCATTGCAGCTTTGTTTTTACAAGAGTAGAAAAAAAAATACGATATTTTTTGTAATTGTGAAGGGCAGCCGCACCACTGTTCTGAGCCTGGGGCTCCCTGTCGTTTTTGTTATGTGGGTGGCCAGGTGCCGCCCCAACCTCCCCCCTTCCCCGCAGGTGCGGACAGCAGACAGGCAAGGGCAGGTCCAGACGGGTGGGGACCCAGAGCCACCTGTGGCTGTGCGGGACATCAGCCCGAGTTCCCCGTCCCCAAGGCGTTCCAGAGAAGCTGGAAGTCAAAACTCCCATCCGCACCCCCGCCTTCGTGAATAGCAACAGCAGCTCTTATGAAAGGGTCAGATCAAGCCCACGTGTGGGCCACATGTCGCCGCAGGATGATGGGTGCGAGGCGTCTGCTCGGAATAGACACGAGACAAGCGGCTTCTTTTGGCTAAACTGGCCCACAGTCATTTTACTGTGGGCTTTGCTGTTAATTTTGGCCCTAGAAACAAGGCCACTGAGTAAACAAGAGACTTGCCCAGCAGTGAACCAGCTGTTCGGAAGCCACTTCCCTAGGGCGGCAACTGCCCAGACCCAAAGCCACGCCCATCGTCCGGGCCCAGAAGGTCAAATTCTCTTGACTCCTGTGGCTCTCAGTCACAGGATGCTTCTCCCAGGATTTGATGCTGGCTGTCTGTCTCCACGTCCCCAGGGCCCTTCCCTCTGAATCTACAAAATAGCCCAGGGAATAACAGGACAAGGAGCATGTGGGTGACCGCCGACCAGACTGTACAGAGGTTAATGGGTCATGTTGGAAGCAGATGCTTCTTTTTTCCTTTCTTAAAAGAATAAAAAAGATCTGGCAGCCCCAGCGCCCATGGTTTTCAATGTAGTGCCCTCTGACCTCCCTCCACAACCTGGCATGGCCCCTCACGGACACACGGTCCTTGGCAAGAGGGGCCATGAGGGTCCCCGAGACCCTGTGTCTGTCTCCCATCCCCTGGCCTTTCTTCTGCAGCGCGGTCTTCTGCTTCTTGGGGCTCAGTTCCCAGCCACCTTTCTCTTTCTATCTATAGTCTCTCATCAGCAATCCTATGGATTTTAAGGGGAGGGGGAAAGAGAGACAGAGACAGACATGTGAGAGAAAAACATTCATCGGTCATCGATTGCCTCTCACACATGCCCTGGTCAAACCCACAATTTGGGTGTGTGCCCTGACCGGGAATCGAACCTGTGACCTCTCAGTACACAGGACAACAGACCAACCAACTAAGCCACCAGGCCAGGGCAAGTCCCACGATTTTAGATGTCACTTATACACTGAGTCCCAAACACGTGCCACTAGCTACTGAGAGAGGCCTCCGCTGTACCTGGGTGTCCCACAGGCACCTGCAGCCTGATGCCCACAGCCGAGTGCCTGACTGTCCTCCCCAGACCTGGTCCAGAGATGCTGTCCCACCTCCACCAACTACAGCCCCAGCCACCTAGTTCCGCCAGCCAGAAACCCAAGGGTCATTACCGGGGTTCCTCTCTTTCCTTTGTCGTCATGGGCATCAGGCCCCCGGCCCGCCCCCTCTGCCCCCACCAAATCCCTCCAATCTGCTCCCCCACCTCCTCTCCGCCAAGCCAGCCCACACCTCCAACATCTCTGCCCAGGCCACACGCCAGTCTTCCCACCTGCCTCCGCTTTGTCCACCCTCACAAGTTCACGGCGTCCCCGGCAGTTACAAGGCCTAAAGTCCCTGCAGAGGGTGGCGCGCCTGCCTTGCCAGCATCCCACACTCCAGCCCCAGGCTCCCCCGCCCACTGGGTGACCTCCCTTCTGCTCTGTGTGCAGGGCCAAGGGACAGGCTGATGGAGGAGTGTTTGATAAGTGCTGAGCAGTCTTGGCAATGCTGCCTTTAGGCCATTTATTCCATGACTGAGTTTCTGGGGATAGAGGGCCCCCCTCCTCTCTGCCAGGCACCCCTGGAGACACTGGGGATGCAGCAGAGAACTGAATGGGGCTGCAGTGGTTTTTATGAGAGGAGAGGGGGGAGGGGACTTCAGTCAGTTGAAGTGTATGAAGGACAAGAAGCAGGAATGGGGTGAGAGCCACTCTGAAGAGGGGACATTTGAGCAGAGACTAGAACCCTGTGAGGGCATGACGTATAAACAAGAGCGCCTCTTATTTATCTCTCTCTTATTTATCCTCGAAAGATTCTAGAACATCTTTGGAGACTCAGCAGTAACTTGGAATTTTGAACTGAGGATAGTCTTCTTAAGGAAACTTAAAAAAAAAAAAAAATCAATCGTTAATACCAAAGCAAAGTGCTTTTCTCCCCCAGGGAAATTGTGTTAGTCACATGCTAGCTTTTTCATTAGAAAAAAATAATGGGTTTTTGGAGAAGCAGAGAGAAGTGGGTGGAGCCTGGAGAGGGTTGGAGCCGCCAGCTGCTGCACTTGCTCAGGCGGGCCACCAGCAAGGGCTGGTGCTCAGCACGCTGAGAAAGCCCCTCTGGGTTTGGGGACAAGAGGCAAGGCCAGTGCCCCTCCCTCGAGGGGTCTAAGATAACGGGCAAGGAGACTGAGGCCAGCCTGTGATGGTGGCATTTAAAAGCTGCCTGTGGTAGAATAGACATTAATAAAACAAAAGGCATGTCACTGTTTTCTAAGCTCTTCACCCACCTCAGCATGTTAAATCCTGCAGGTGACATTTCCCCCTTTTGAGGATGTGGGACCTGAGCTCAGCTGCTCAGGGGCTGGACAAGAGTTTCTGATTTCCACACGGTTTCCTGGGAGGTCCCCACTTGCAGGTTTCTTATGCAAGGAGGGGCTGAAAGGAAGGACCTATATAGGGCAGGTAGAGAGGGCAGAGCCTAGAGAAGGAGCAGTGGGAGGGGCCTGGAAAGGGAGCAGTGGGCGGGGCCTAGAGCAGGAACAGTGAGGGAAATGCAGGGCTCAGAGGGTGGGACCAAGAAATGGAAAGCCATTCCACTGTCCCATCTCTATAGCTTCTAGAACCCTTCCTAGTCTTGTCTTTCATGGCCTTAACCTTTCTGAAGAGTATAGCTTAGTTCTTTTGTAGAATGCCCTTCAGTTTGGATTGTCTGAGGTGTCCTCCTGATCAGGTTTAGGCCCTGCATTTTTGGCATTTTTGTTCAATGCATTTTATTGGGAGGCTCGTGGATGAATATTTGTTCCGTTTCTGGGGATGCTCACTTTGTTTTAGGTGATGCTCAGCAGCTGGCTCCACTGTTCGAGTTGCTGATTTCCCCTCTGGAATTACTAAGTCTCTGTGGGAGAGAGACTTTGAGATCACGTGACTGTACCCCTATTCTTCAAACTTTCACCCATTCCTTTCAGCATTCATGAAAGACTCTTGATGGTGGCCAAACGGTGATTTTCTCCTTCCTCCTGCATTTCGTGGCTGACTTCCCACAGGAAGAAAGAGCTCTCCCTATGTATTGATGTATGGATTTCTAGTGTGGATTCATGGGTCCTGACTTTAGCCAAAGGGTTATAGTTCTTTACTCAAAGAACCGTGATCATTTATTTTCATGCTCAAATGATCCCCGGTGAAGCCAGTGGGAGCCCTTCAAAGTGGCTCAGGGTTCTTTTGATAAGTCCCCACGTCGAGAAAAAACAAAAACAAAAACCAAAACCACTTCCTTCCTCTCTGGCTCAAGAAGACGTTCTTGGCTTTTCTTGGCTTTTCCCTGCCTGGGTCCTGGATTCAGTCATTTATGCCTGGGTCCTTTGCGTGGAGAATGATATGCAGCCACCAGCATTGCTGCTGTCAGAGTGTCATTGCTGCTGGCCCTGTCTGTGAGTAGGGCCGGGGGATATATGCATGCACATGAATGCAGACATACGTGTCTATGCAGGGCACACATGTGACACCCACGATCCCAGCGTCCCCATACTCACGCCTGGGTAATTGTGTGTCGGTCCCAGTCTGTCCATACTGATGGCCCAGGCATGTATGACTCATATCAACCCCCCCACAGACACTCCCGTCCAGGAAGAATGCTGTGGCTGGAGCAGCCCTGTGGTCCGTGTCGTGTTTACAAGATGCGCTTTGGCAAAACCATCAGGGGACTTTGAGGAACAAGACTTATCACCCACAGGTCCTGGAGTGTGCACAGCACCCCTGAGGGTCACTCAGTGGAAGATATGAGCAGACAGAGAAAGAGACGGAGGATGTGAACCTCTGACTTTATTAGGGCCCGGAGTAGGGTGCCTCTGGTTTCGAGGGTTCACGGTGAAGTGAAAGAGCTGGAATTAGGGCAGGAGAAGAGAGAAGCAAGAATCTAGGTCCCCCAGGGCTTTCTGAAAGAGGAACCTTTATGGGTGGGGCGGCCTAGTTTGCCACCCGGTGCATTGCTAGTGGCTAGGTTGTCTCGCAGCTGACAGTACGTTCATCCAAGCTGGGTGTCTTCTGACACCTGTCTCAACGATCAGAACCACGATGGCAGGCTCTTTCCCTATGCTCACCTCTCCTCCTGCATGTGGGCTGGACTGAGTGGCTCCTTCTAATGAACAGAATACGGCAGAAGGGATGAGATGTCACTTCAGAATTGAAGTTATAATGAGACGGTGGCTTCTGTAGTGTGTGGGTCTTGCGTTTGTCACTCTGATGGAGGTCACCTGCCAGGCTATGACAGGCCCATGTGGCAAGGAACTGAGGGAGGCGTTGGGCCAACGACCCTTAAGAAGATCTGGGTCTCGCCAACAACCAGGTGGGAGCTCAGAAAGGGATGGTCCCCAGTTGCATTCCTTTGGAGGAGACCACGGCCCCACCCAGAGCCGGATTGAATCCTTGTTGGAAAGACCTGCAGCCGCAAGCACCGGCTAAGCCACACCCCTTGCCTGGCCCACGGAAACTGGGAGACTGTAAATGTTGGTTGTTTTCAAGCCATTATGCTTTGAGACACATTGTTACGTTCAGCAATCGATAACTAACACAACATGTTATATACGCCGTGTGTACCTGTATGTGGGTGCGGAGAGAGGGACCACGCACACCCGTATCTGTTTTTATATCTGTCCTCTATCTCTGTGTATTACAAACCACTTGTTGTTCCCACAGATAATTTCATTTTCAACCCAAAGCTACGGGGGTTCGTTCTCAACCCTACCCCCTCGCTGTCACCATTTTTTTAATTTAATATATTTTATTGATTATGCTATTACAGTTGTTCCATCTCCCCCCTTCCTCCGCCCTGCACACCCCTTCCCACCCACATTCCCCCTCTTTAGTTGATGTCCATGGGTCATATATATGAGTTCTTTGGCTTCTACATTTCCTATACTATTCTTAACCTCCCCCTGTCTATCTTCTACCTACCATTTATGCTTCTTATTCCCTGTACCTTTTCCCCCTCTCTCCCCACCTACTCCCCTGATGATAACCCTCCATGTGATCTCCATTTCTGTGATTCTGTTCCTGTTCTAGTTGTTTGCTTAGTTTGTTTTTGTTTCTGTTTTAGGTTCAGTTGTTAATAGCTGTGAGTTTGTTGTCATTTTATTGATCATATTTTTTATCTTCTTTTTCTTAGATAAGTCCCTTCAACATTTCATATAATAAGGGCTTGGTGATGATGAACTTCTTGAACTTGACCTTATCTGGGAGGCACTTTATCTGCCCTTCCCTTCTAAATGATAGCTTTGCTGGATAGAGTCATCTTGGATGTAGGTCCTTGCCTTTCATGACTTGGAATACTTCTTGCCAACCCCTTCTTGCCTGTAAGGTTTCTTTTGAGAAATCAGCTGACAGTCTGATGGGCACTCCTTTGTAGGTAACTGTCTCCTTTTCTCTTGTTGCTTTTAAGATTCTCTCCTTATCTTTCATCTTGGCTAATGTGATTATGATGTGCCTTGGTGTGTTCCTCCTTGGGTCCAGCTTCTTTGGGATTCTCTGAGCTTCCTGGACTCCCTGGAAGTGTATTTCCTTTGCCAAATTAGGGAAGTTCTCCTTCATTATTTGTTCAAATAAGTTTTCAATTTCTTTCTCTTCCTCTTCTCCTTCTGGCACCCCTATGATTTGGATATTGGAACATTTAAAGATGTCCTGGAGGTTCCTAAGCCTCTCCTCATTTTTTTGAATTCTTGTTTCTTCATTGTGTTGTGCTTTAATGTTTCTTTCTTCCTTCTGGTCCACGCCATTAATTTGAGTCCCGTTTTTCTTCCCATCCCTGTTGGTTCGCTATACATTTTCCTTCATTTTCCTTATTGTAGCCTTCATTTGTTCATCTAATTTGTGACCAAATTCAACCAATTCTGTGAGCATCCTGATAACCAGTGCTTTGAACTATGCATCTGATAGGTTGGCTATCTCTTCGTCACTTAGTTGTATTTTTTCTGGAGTTTTAATCTGTTCTTTCTTTTTTAATCACTTTATTGTTGTTCAATTACAGTTTGCATTCCCCCCCACCCCCCTGATCTGTTCTTTCATTTGGGCCATTTTCATTGTCTTGGCGCGCCTGTTACGTAGTAAGGGGCGGAGTCTTAGGTATTCACCAGGGTGGGGCAGCACGTCACTGCGTCGTGACGCTATACGTGGGGGTGGGTCTGTGAGAGAACAATGGCGGTTGCTCCGCTCTCTGCCGGTTTTCAGTGATTTTCCGAACTACTCACAGTCCAATTGGGCCCTTCTGGTGCTGATTCTGGTGCTGGTTACCAGGTGGGTGGGCTTGTGTACGTTCTGGACCCTGTGGGTCTCTCCAACGAGCTCTCCTGTGAGTCCGGGAGTTTCTCCCGCTGCCGCCGCCTCAACCCGCACAGGAGTTTTCAATCAGAGGCTTTGAGGCTTTATCTCCCTGTGCTGGGACCCTGGGTTTCGGGGTCTGTCTCGCTCCCCAGTTGTTCCTCCCGGTTTATCCTCACGAGGGAGTTGGACGCTCGGGCTGCAGCTGCCACCTCTCCTGGCCAGCCACTCCTTTCCCCCATCCGCCAGCCACCGCCCCGCCGCGCGAGTCCTCTCCGCCCCTCCTACCAGTCTGGATGAGTTTCTTCTTTAATTTCTTGGTTGTTGGACTTACATACGGTTCAATTTTCTGTCAGTTCTGGTTGTTTTTTGTTTTAAAATTTGTTGTTGTCCTTCTTTTGGTTGTGCGAGGAAGCACAGTGTATCTACATACACCTCCATCTTGGCTGGAAGTCCGCCATTTTAAAAAAGTAGTTATTTATTTTTTTAGTTGGAGGGGGGGCGGGGGGAAGGAGGGAGAAAGAGAGAGAGAAAAACATCAATGTGAGAAACAGCAATCAGTTGCCCCTCATAGGGGCCCCAACCTGGGACCGAACTCACAACCCAGGTATGTGCCCTGGCCGGGAATTGAACCAGCGACCCTTTGCTTTGCAGGATGAGGCCCAACCCACTGAGCTACACCAGTCAGGGTGACTTCCACCATTTGTAACTTCTTGTCTCCAACAGCGAGAAAACCCCAGCTCCCAGCATCCACAATATATAGATTTATTTGTTCAGTCTTGGACTACAAGACTGCTATCCTATGTCTCTGAGAAAGTAGACTTTTCATGGAAGTTCAATATTTATTCAGAGTTCTTGTCTTTGGTCAAATGCATATAGTCCAAATACTTTGAACTTTGTCCCCCCCCCCCAAAATAAAAAAGGATGCTCTCCCAGCTTTTCTGGGAAATGAGGAGTGAAATGCAAAAGGGTAAGCATATTTTCTTCCCAGACAGAGAGAATGTCCTGATTGCTAGAACATTCTGTGAAGAAGGGCTGGGCAGGAGCTTCAGAGGCTCGAGGTTCTGCATTTCCCTCTCGGGGCTGATGGCTGCTCTTTCTCTCTCATGAAATTATTTGGAGAGAGAAGTGTGTGGTGCTACTTTCTGAAGGCCCCGGGGAAGGTTTTGAATTACAGTCATTCCTGTTACACAAAAGGAAGCCAAGTGACCAGGTGACACTGAGGTCTCCCCAGAAAGGTTGGGTTTAGGCCTCAGCTCACAGGTTCTTCCGGAAGGGTGGGAGCCCAGCTTGGGCTGTCTCTGCCCTCTGGGATGGGGGCCAGGAGGGGAAGAAAGGTAGCCTCGGTCCTTGCCATGACCTCATTGGGGAGGGTCTCTGTTGACACTGGCTTGTCACTGCCACCATCCTTAGAGTAGGCACCTGTGGGGACAAGGCAGCCCCAGACCAGCGCTACCACCCAGGTGGGTGGGGACAGCTGGCAGGCATCTACTCAGATGCTTTTGGGTAAACCTCCTGTGAATCACATACTAATTTGACAAAAGTAAAAAGGTGAACTCTGAGAATGACTTGGGAAGACTTGGGCCTAATTTCTACTTCTTTCTCTTCCAGGGCCAGAAAGCTTGGATAGAAAAAACCTTTTGCAAACGAGAATGTGTCTTTGTCATTCCCAGCACTAAAGACCCGAACAGGTAAACTGGAAGCCATAATTAAGACGTCATCCAAACCCACACTTGTCCACCAGTTGCCAGCAACTATTCTTTTTTTTTTTTTAAATCTTATATTCCTTGATTTTAGAGAAAGAGGGAGGGAGAGAGAAACTTCAATCAGTTGCCTCAACTGGGGATCAAAACTGCAACCTTTTGGTGTACAGGACAATGCTCCAACCCACTGAGCCACCTGGCCAGAGCACCAGCAACTATTGTAGTGTCTGTGGTGGGGGAGTCAAGAAGGGTGGTCTGAATCTATCCCCAAGTGAGTCATTAGCCAGGGAGTTACTTGGGCCAGCAAGTTCCTCTGTGAAGATACAAATAGGCTGATATCCGCCGCTCACCCAGAGGTGAACTCTCATACCCAGGTGGGCCCTCAATCTCTTAGTGAGCTCTTGACATATTTCCAAGAGTTTTATAACATCACTCCGATGACGCATTACAGAATTATACACCTGAAACCCTATGCAATTTGAAACACATCAGTCGCTTCTCCTCTACTTTGTTTTCAGGTGTTGCTGTGGCCAGCTCACCAACCTGCATATTCCCCCTCTGCCCAGTGTGACATCTGGCAAAAATGGGGAGGAAAACAAAGAGGTCGAGATTCCGCCCGAGAAATGGTCAGTGGGCAAGCACACGCAGAGCTACCCGACAGACTCCTACGGGATGCTTGAGTTCCAGGGTGGCGGATACTCCAATAAAGCCATGGTAAGAGAGGGCCGAGCCCCGTGCCTCCCAGAATCCCACACAGCAAAGGGCCTCGGTCTTCTTTCAAGGGCGTGGCTGTCTTCCTAGATATTTCGTGGCAAAGACAGGAAATGGATCTGCACGCTCAACATTTACATTTTTTTTTTATTGATTGATTTTAAAGAGAGAGAGGAAGAGACATCAATCTGTTGTTCCCCCTATTCATGCATTCATTTGTGGATTCTTGCATGTGCCCTGACCGGGGATTGAACCCACAACCTTGGCCTATCAGGAGGATGCTCCAACCAACTGAGCTACCCGGCCACGGCTCGCTCGACATTTTAGCCGTGAGATTCATAAATGGCCCACGATTATAAAGAATGCGCAGTGTCTGTAAATTCATACCAAATTTTGAATCCGTGGGTCATGTGCTAGCCCAGCTCTGCAGGCTTATTTACTCATCATCATTCCATCTCCAGTGAAGAGAGAGAAATCGTGTTATTTGTTTTTTGAGTTATCTGCATTTTATTTTGTTTCTTTGGTAAGTGTGGACCTTCAACCCTCCTTCAGTGGCTTAGGAGCTGGAAATACTCCCCCCGAAGTCCATCCATAGCCTCCACGACATGCATTCAGCTGGCCAAGAAGACTAAGGACTTCCACATTTGCAGGTGAACAGGGAGGCTCCTGCCTTTCTGATGAGCCCCACCAGAGAGGGGAGGCACCTGTACTGTGATCCCTGTGGGCACACTCTGAGTAATGCTCCCATGTGCCCAAATACCGCAACGTAGGGTCTGTGGGAACAGCACCCTACATATTGGCATGGAACAAAGAAGCAATGCATAAGGGTCAAGGCCTTAACCTCCTCTTCACCTTGAGGGGAAGGTCAAGTTCCAAGGTTAGCCAATGATCCCCACTCCCATCTCCCACTCAATGTAGCCGGGAGGCTGCTCCCTCAACAACATCCTGTCCAACCTCTAGGGCCCTGGTTCTAGGAGAGCCAGCTTAGCAGCTGAATCCTTCAAGATTAGGGTTGCCAGGTAAAATACAGATACCCAGTTATATCTGAATTTCAGATGAATGATGGATAACTTTTTTAGTATAACTGTGTTCCAAATCTTGCACGAAGCGTGCTTATACTAAAATATACGTTGTTGTTCATATAAAATTCAAATTTGGTCCTGACGGGTGTGGCTCAGTGGATTGAGCGTGGGCCTGCGAACCAAAGGGTCACTGGTTCAATTCCCAGTCAGAGCACATGCTTGGGTTGTGGGCCAGGTCCCCAGTAGGGGGCGCGCGAGGGACAACCATACATTGATGCTTCTCTCCCTCTTTTTCTTCCTCACTTCCTTCTCTCTAAAAATAAACAAATTAAATCTTTAAAATAAAAAGAAAATTTAAATTTGACTGTGCAGCCTGTAGTTTGCTTGCTAAATCTGGCAACCCTTCCAAAGTTTCCTTCCATCGCTTGGCCACAGGCTCACGCGGAGGCCCCAGAACCTGGGCGACAGAAAGCCGGACAGCTCTTGCTTGGACAGGCGCTGGGGCCCTGTCCCCCCTTGTAACACGAGAGGCCGAACCAAGGCCGGGCGCTGAGCATCGCACACATTCTCTTGCAGTATATCCGCGTAGCCTTTGACACCAAGCCTGACTCGCTGCTGCATCTCATGGTGAAAGACTGGCAGCTGGAGCTGCCCAAGCTCCTGATATCTGTGCACGGAGGCCTCCAGAACTTCGAGATGCAGCCCAAGCTGAAGCAGGTGTTCGGGAGAGGCCTGATGAAGGCTGCCATGACCACCGGAGCCTGGATCTTCACGGGAGGCATCAGCACCGGTAAGAGCAGAGAGCCCTTTCTCTCGATAGAAACATACAGGCCCAGAACCCCTGGCTCCCAGAGAGCTTTGCTGGAACTGAGATCGATAAACAAAAGGCGCCGCATCTCGGTAATACCAGTGACAGGAGTGAAGTCTTTGTTCCGTAGCTTTTCTGTTTGGTTTGGTTTTTAATTTTGGTGTGATGGTTGTAACGGTCAACACTTCTGGTGCCCACTATATGTGCCATTCCTTGAACGGAGCCCTGTATGAGCCTCGTTTTCATTGAGGTTCTTTTTTTTTTTTTTTTTTTTAAGATTTTATTTTATCTTTAGAGAGAGGGGAAGAGAGGGAGAAAGAGAGGGAGAGAAACAGCAATGTGTGGTTGCTTCTCATGTGTACCCTACTGGGGGACCTGACCCACAACATAGGCACGTGCCCTGACTGGGAATCGAACCGGTGACCTTTTGGTTCATGGCCTGTGCTCAGTTCACTGAGCTACACCAGTCAGGGCTCATTGAGGTTCTTGACTGTCCTTTCTCTAGCATATGGGAGAGGAAACTGAGGCACGGAGAGGCTGAAGGACATCCCGGGCAGTCTGGCTATTAACTTTAGCTGAATGCAGCCAGGGAGTGCCAAAGACACCCAGTGACTTCTATCCTTGGAGATCTGTAAAGAAAATCCCTTCATAGCCACTTTGGTTTTGTTTTTGTTGAGTTTTGAGAAAGAGGAAGGGAAAGAGAAACATCAGTTAGTTGCCTCCCGTACGCTCCCCAAATGGGGATCAAATCACAACCTAGTCATGTGCCCTGACTGAGGATCGAACCCACAACCTTTTGGTGTATGGGATGATGCTCCAACCAACTGAGCCACCTGGCCAGGGCCAGTGTGCTTTCTTTTGAAGATGAAGATCATTATGTCTCAATGCTGTTCTACGGGGAAAAGAGTGGCTCAGGAAAGGGGTCCCTGAAGTTCGCAAATACTGGGATGATGGGAAGTAAAGGACCTAAAATGTGACTTCTGGCTGCTCCCAGGTGTCATCAGCCACGTCGGGGACGCCTTGAAAGACCACTCCTCCAAGTCCCGAGGCCGGGTCTGTGCTATAGGAATCGCTCCCTGGGGCATCGTGGAGAATAAGGAAGACCTGGTTGGAAAAGATGTAAGGGTTTTCTCCTCAGACATGGGCGATTTGTCATAATCAGTCTTTATTTTGAGATCACTGGAGAGTCCCTTCTCTCCCTGGAATAAGAAAGAGAGGTCCCGTATACGCTTTCCCCAAAGGTAATAACATCTTGCAAAACAATGGCCCAATATCAAGAGCAGACAATGTCAAGATTGTTTCTTGACATAGGTACAATCAAGATACACAGCGGTTCCATCACCCCTACCCCACCCCCTGCTCCACGTTGCCCTCGAAAATCCACACCTAATTCCCTCCCGCCCCCTTGGTAACCACAATCTGCCCCTACCTCTAATTGTAGCCCTTCAAAACTGGCATGTAAACGGGATCACTCAGCATGCAACCTTTGAGGACTGGCTTTTTCACTCCACAATAATCCTCTGGAGATTCAGGTCATTTTCGTGTATCAGCAATTTGGCGGTTTCCAGTTGGCTATTTCCAATAAACCCGCCGTAAACATTTACAGACAGGACTTTGTGTTACCATAAGTTTTCATTTCTCTGTGATCAATGCCCCGGAGTACAGTTTCTGGGTTGCTATTATCCAAAATAATTTAATCGTTTCTCATTTAATGTAGAAATTTGCACACACACACACAAAATCCTTCCTTTGAGAGGATAAGAAAGGGTAAGAAAGAAAGGCACATTTAGAGGAAGCAGCTGCTCTGTGCACACGAATGCTTGCTTCCCCTGCTGGTGTTCGCACCTGGGTGCCCCGGCTCTGACGTGCGCTGTGCATTTTGTCAGGTGACCCGAACCTACCAGACCATGTCCAACCCCCTCAGTAAGCTCGCTGTGCTCAACAATTCTCACACCCACTTCATCCTGGCCGACAACGGCACCCTGGGCAAGTACGGCGCCGAGGTGAAGCTCCGGAGGCAGCTGGAAAAGCACATCTCTCTGCAGAAGATCAACACCAGTAAGTTCTGGCAAAGGCCAAGGACAGTGGGTTGCCAGAGGGAAACCGCCCCCCGGGGTGTTTAAAGCCTTAACCTTGATTCCTGGTAGAGCAGCCGATTGCCTCGAATCTTTTCATCAGTCATCTACAAAGCGCACCCCACTGAGCTGTATCCCGTGGCTTTGCCCCAAGATCAACCAGGAGGGTTGCCTCAAGACACAGCTCTGCAGTGGTTGCCATGGTGATGGCAACTGCCCTCCACATTGGCCAATGGTTCCAGTTCCCTAGAGTTGCTATAGTTATCGTTTTAACGCTTGAACAAAATCCATTTCTCAAAGACTTAGCATGGTTTCCTCTATCATCTGAGTGTTGTGTGATCCCTTGATTGGATTAGCTTCAGTTCTGGTCTCTCAGCCAGACCAAGGCGGGCCAGGGGACATGTGCCTGGGGGAGTATGCTGAGGTCAGGCTAGAGGGGAAGGAGCGGTCCTCAATCGGATGCAATGATAATCGCAGCCTGTTACAGTGAAAATAACCGGGGTGACCTCTTGGAACATGTTCCCACTCCAGCGACTTTGATAGTTGAACGGCGGTCCAAAAGGTGATCTTCGAGAGTATTTTGTCTTTCACACGACTGGTGTGATTTTTGTGAAGGACAACCTGGAAATGGTCATTACGGAGCACAATTAAAGGGGCTGTCTTCGCAGTGATTAGAGGGGAGAGGGCTGGCTACGCAAAGCTGTGGATTTCCAAGGATCTGCTCTCTGTTGACACATCGGCCGGTGACGGAATTTTTTGTCCTCATGTGTTTTTCATTTTTCTGGACTTGTAAGTTTCACACTGCCCAACTTCGCCTGGCCACGTGACTGGTGGGCTTCCCTTTGTCATCCTTTGCCTAGGGCTCTGAGTGGGGCAGGGACAGCAAAGGGGTGCTCAGCTGTCACCTCTCTCAGCACGGAGCTTCGGGGAGTTCATCCTAAACCACGAAGAATTCATTCTACTCCATTTGTAGAAACGAAGGGGATTCTGCCACCGCATTCCCGAAAATCTAAAATACTGAGCCTTGCTTGGGTTGGAGATCTCAGAGGCAGGGTCTATGTCATCTTGGTCCATTTTCCCAGATTCTCTTAGGCAGGGCCGGGCCCAAAGCGGATCCTCACACGCACATTTGCTGAACTGGACTGAGCTGAGATTATTCCGGTAAGAGTTGTTTCAAACACGTAGAAGTTCCTGACTGCAGAAATGTGTCATGGAAGCAAACCAGAAACTCTGGATTCCCCCGACTTGAAATTCTTAGCTGTGGCTCTGGCCAGTCAGCGTGGCTCGGTCCGTTGTCCCACAAAGTGACAGGTCGCTGTTCGATTCCTCGTCAGGGCACCCGAGCCTGGGTTGCAGGTTCAGTCCCTTGTGAGAGGCAACCAACCGATGTTTCTCTCGCGCGTGGATGTTTCTCTCCCTTTCTCCCTCCCTTCCTTTAAAAAAATAAATAAATAAATTTTTAAAGGAATTCTTAGATCTCCTAACAACACTTGCTGGCAGACATCATCTGAAGGCCTTCCAAACAATGAGACCAAGGACAGTTCTCCCACTTGGCATTGGTGGATGGTAATCAAATAACTCCCTTGACATCTGGCAAAAGATGCTCAGAATATAAGGTCATGGCCAGGTTGGGGTAAAACTGTGAGTGAGGCACATTTGTCTCTGCTGCTCTTCCATTGCCTGAACCCCTGGTTCTTTGGACCCTCCTGTTGCCTCCGGCCTCCCAGAGCCTGCCCTACCGGTTCTGGCACCAATGTCCACTTGCTCCTACCTTGTCCGTGGAGAGCGCTGCGGTCTGGTAGAGACGGGGGGAGGACCCTCAAGGGCTAGTGGCGGTCAGTGGGTTCTCCCTCCCTGGACTCACTGCTTGTTTCAGATGCTGGAGGCAGAAACAGCTACAGAACTTACCACACTGACAAGCCACTTAAAACCTGCAAAGTAGTTAGATGTCCAAACAGTTTCCTATATTTGTATGTACTGCCCCGTTAGGGGTCAAAGGTGCATGGTAATTATATGCCTTTAACGGATGGTCCCCTGCAGCTCCTGGTGGCTTGGAAATCGGCCTGATGTCATATGGCCAATGCATGAGGCCAGGAGGTGAACTGAGCTCTTTTATCGCTCAGTTCACTGCCTTTCACTGTGTCATTCTTTTTATTTTTATTATTAAAGATTTTCTTTATTTATTTTTAGAGAAGGGAAGGAGAAAGAGAGGGAGTGGCTGCCTTTCCTATGCACCCCGACCGGGGACCGAACCTGCAACCCAGGCATGCGCCCTGACCGGGAATCCAACTGGTAGCCTTTTGTTTTGTGGGATGATGCCCCACAAAACTGTGACTGAGCCACACCAGCCAGGGCCACTGTGTCATTCTTTAGGGGACAGCCATCCAGGGTGGAAATGTCGGACCCTGGGGCAGGGCAGCAAGGGACGCATTTTTCCAGCAGAGAGAACCTCCCGGTGTCTCTCACCTTGAAGTAGCGCGCAGCGTGCCAGGTGAGCCGTGCAGGAAGCTCCACCCCCCAGAGGATTCAGAAAGATCATGGTTTTAAGACTCTGCTTTTTCCAATACGGCCACACCGCGGGGTTTGAATGAAAGAACGAAAACCACCGCCATTGGCTCTCTTGGTGAGCGTGCGCATCCGCGGCAACATCCGGTCTGGTTGTCAGTCTGTAATCTTAGGAAGATGAGCAGCGGCTGATGCTGGGACGCGGGACTGAGGACCAGCCCGGTGTGTGTTGCAGGACTGGGCCAGGGTGTGCCCGTCGTGGGCCTCGTGGTGGAAGGCGGCCCTAACGTCTTCTCCATCGTCCTGGAGTATCTCCGCGAGGAGCCGCCGGTCCCCGTGGTGGTTTGCGACGGAAGTGGGCGCGCCGCGGACATTCTGTCATTCGCGCACAAATACTGTGAGGAAGGAGGGTAGGGTTTCTGACCCATCATCCCCAGGGGTGGGGTTTTTAGCTGCCTGGTCCTTAGGCCCAGAAGGAAACCTTAGCCCTTCCAAAAACGTGCAGTAAGGAAAGATGCACTCCATTCTCCCGCTTTCCGAGGTCGGCCAGGAGAAGGAGCTGTCAAGGCCTCCGATGTTTCTTACAGAATTCCTTCTCTGGGGGACACACTCCCTCCCAGCTTCATTTTCCCTTATAAGGTTCTCAACCAGCCTGGAGCTTAGGACAAGTGTGAACGCAGTTTCCCACTCTGCTCCCTTGTCGTCTGCTCCCACCCCGGGGATCCCCTCCAATGGAAAAGTTTCCAGCCAAAGACACTAGCTGGGCCTAGAGATGCCGAATCGATTCCCGCTCACTGGCTTAACTTGTGCTGTCTTCCTCTCTTTGGCGTTTCCTTTAAACAGGGTGATAAATGAGTCCCTCAGGGACCAGCTCCTGGTCACCATGCAGAAAACATTTAATTACAGCAGGACGCAGTCACATCAGCTGTTTGCAATTACCATGGAGTGCATGAAGAAGAAAGGCCTCGTAAGTGTCTCGAGCATATTTCCAAGCCAGCTCTGCTGAGAGAATCGCGTTTCCTTCCTAATTTTGCCCATGTGTGCGTGATGGGGTTGTTCATATCTTAGCTCAGCTCTTCCAAGAGGCGGCGTACAAAGCCACACCAAACTGGGTGTCACGTCCACGTGGCGGTGGCCACATGAGCTCACACAGTCTAGTGTTCGACCTCAGTTGATGTCAGGTGACATCAGGCCACGTCACACCAACTCTCAGGTGCATTCGTGCGCCCCCCCCCACTTGGGACCCAGCCCACAACCCAGGCATGTGCCTTGACTGGGAATCGAACCGGCAACCCTCTGGTTCGCAAGCTGGCACTCAATCCACTGAGCCACACCAACCAGGGCTCAACTTTTCTGTACTCAGTCTTTTCACAATCAACCTGTTTCCAGGTCACCGTGTTTAGAATGGGAGCCGAGGGGCAGCAAGACATGGAGATGGCGATTTTAACTGCCCTGCTGAAAGGTGAGCTCTGGGGAGATGGTGCCTCCTGTCCTTTCAGGTAATCTGTCCCCTTCTCCTGCTGGTGGCAGAACCCCGAGCCAGCCAGCTGCCTAGACTCATCTTAGTAGGAAGCCAAGGTAGAATGACAGAGGTCCTCGATAGGGGTGCTGTCAGCCGTGGGCCATGACAGCTGAAGTCAGAACCAATTTCCATCTGGAACCTGTTCATGAAGGGTTTCAACTCACAGAGGGTAAACACCAAATTTTTTCCACCAGTCATTGCATCCTGCAGTGTCTGGTCCGATTTCCCTGCCCCTCTCCTAATGACAGGCTGGCTGCAACCTGACCACTCCTGGGGTGGCTTGGGGACAGGCATTTCCTGCCTGCCTCTCAGCTCTGCTGGGACAATGACAAACAGGGGAGAGGAGAGGGTGTCACCAGCTGGGCTGTGCTGGGGTGGTTCTCTGTGTGCTCTCTCGGGCTGTCCTCACCTCTAGCCTGGGGGCACCGCACCCGCTGGCCTGTCCTGACGGAGGTCTGACAGTCCCAAGTCCAGATAAGGGTCCCAGAGTCATTGGGTTACCTCCAGCCTCCTCCTAGGCAGCCCCTTGAGAAGATAGAGTTCTTAGCTCTGGGGCCTGGGTGGTCATTCCAGGGCATGAGAAAAGGCAGCGATGCTTATTTCTAGCCCCAAACCCTGGGCGGTCCAGGCCCAGAGAGAGAATCGCCCGCTTTCTTGCCTTTCCAGGAACGAACGCATCAGCTCCGGACCAGCTGAGCTTGGCGCTGGCTTGGAATCGTGTGGACATAGCGCGAAGCCAGATCTTTGTCTTCGGGCCCCGCTGGCCGGTGAAACTGTTTTCCAATTCATACCGTTTCTCCTGACATTGTCCAGATGCTACGTTAGTCTGCTCTCTCCTTGCAACCCGGGTCTCAGGAAATGGTCTCCGGGGTTCTGATGATTCAATGCATGATCCTCTAGGATTATTAGGAGACACTGTTGCTATTTAATGTCAAAGAACCAGGAGGAAGTTAGAGCTATCAGCGCTAATCACAGACTCGAACCAGTGCTCTTGAAGAAATTATCACTATGTATTTTAGCATGGCTGGTGAAAGTGGGTTTTGACTCTTTTCTTTATGTATTTATTTATTTTAAAGATCGTATTCATTTATTTCTAGAGAGAAGGGAAATGAGGGAGAAACAGAGGGTGGGGAACATCAATCTGTTGCCTCTCGTGCGCCCCCTACTGGGGACCTGGCCCACAACCCAGGCATGCGCCCTGATCAGGAATCGAACCGGCGACCTCTCAGTTTACAGGCCGGCGCTCAATCCACTGAGCCACACCAGCCAGGGCAAGGTTTTTATCCTTTTAAACAAAAGAGAAAAATAGCTCCTTAAAATTAAATACCATGATTGCACTGAGAGCATGGAGTTTTCAAACTCTGTTTCATGAAACCCTGGAGGCCTCGAGGACTCTGGGTACTCACGTTCCCACGAGTGCATGGTACACGTGTGTGCTAACGTGCACATGTGTGTTTTCCCCATTCTGCTTGCTGTGGATGCAGCCCCTGGGCAGCCTGGCCCCCCCGGCGGAGAGCAAGGTCATGGAGAAGGACAAGAAGCCACCCACGGCAACCACCAAGGGGGGCAGAGGGAAAGGAAAAGGCAAGAAGAAAGGGAAAGTGAAGGAGGAGGTAGAGGAGGAAACGGACCCCCGGAAGATCGAGCTGCTGAACTGGGTATGTGGGGAGTCTGCGCTCCCGTGTCTCAGGATCCTCTGAGTTCCGGCAACCTCGAAGGGGAGGGGTACCCGGGTGCCTCGGCTCCAGCCCCATCTGGGGCCATGGGTCCCAGGAGGCCACGGGAAGGCATTGATGAGATCCCAGCTGTGTCACCTGTGCTGAGGTGCAGCTGTCAGGTTGTCACCAACGTTCCTGCTTTGGGGGCCTAAAGGCCCAGACAGGAGGCTGGGTCAACAGCAGGTCTCTACCCGGCAGACACGCAGATACTCGAGGCAGGAAAATACGGGCAGTACCCAAACTGCAACCGAACAAAGCACAAGGCCTGGGATTGGGTGGTGGGGACACTGACAGGACCCATCTCCGGCCTTGTCATTGACGGGACACGGGCCAGACAGGGCACTGTGCGTCTGCAGTTAGAGATAGCTGGCGCGGTCGCTGCCACTCACCCTGGTAGGCACACGACACGCCCTCTCGGTCCCACCCGGCTGCCACACAGGATTCTAAGTCCAGGAAACAAACTGCCCAACAAGCCTTCACCACATTATACCCGAAGGCTGCAGGCACCATCACGTCTGAGAAGAGAGTTGTAAATACTAAATCAGGGCACGTAAAATAGTGCAATCTAACACCTCGGAAATCATTGTCTGTAGAGGTGGGAGCTTGGAGATTCACGTACTGATCGCAGTTTCATTTTGAAAAGAATTGCAACTCATATGGTTTTCTTTCTCGTGTTTATATTACAAGAAAAACGAATAAACTATCTTCATGAAAAACAAAACTGGAAACTGGAGAGGGCAGCAGCAGTTCGGCTGTAATTTTGAATCGTCTTCGGTTTCTTTTAAAAAGGAGGAAATCCCTTCTTTCTCTCTCTTTTAAAAGATTGTATTTATTTTTAGAGAGAGGAAGAGAGGGAGAGAAACATGAATGTGCTGTTGCCTCTTGAGCGCCCCCTACTGGGGACCTGGCCGGCAACCCAGGCATGTGCCCTGACTGGGAATCGAACCGGTGACCTCTCAGTTCACAGGCTGGCGCTGAGCCACACCAGCCAGGGCCTTCTTCCCTTTTTATCAAGCTTGGATGGTTGGTCTGACCTATAGGGGAGGGGAGATAGGTGAGTTTACTGAAGACAGAGAGCAGAGAGGGCCCCTTTCACAAAGCTCTAGAATCTGGGGGTGGGGTCAGAATACTCTGTGGGGGATGTTTCCAACCTGCCGCCTGCCTCGTGTCCCCCCAAGAGGACACTCCTGGGCTCGCCCCCTCCCTCACACAGGTGAACGCGTTGGAGCAAGCCATGCTGGACGCTTTGGTGTTGGACCGCGTGGACTTTGTGAAGCTCCTGATTGAAAACGGAGTCAACATGCAGCACTTTCTCACCATCCCGAGGCTGGAGGAGCTTTACAATACCGTGAGTGGCCCAGGAGGGGGCGCCCGAGGGGAGTCTGGGCGCCCTGACGGCTGGTGCACCGTGGGCGCGGAGGCACCCAGAGGGGCCGGGAATTATTGGAAAACCATTTCAGGGGGAGGGCCCCCGTTTAATGGCAGGCAGGTATTCTATTCATTTACTTATTGTTTCTATAGTGTTTAAAATCCTCGGGTAGGCTTTTGCTCCAAGCTGAAGAGGAGACCGTAGTTAACGTGGCTGTACGCTTGCCTTTCAGAGACTGGGTCCACCCAACAGTCTGCATTTGCTGGTCAGGGACGTTAAAAAGGTCGGTCTGCCGTTTCGTTCTCCTTACTCATGGGCATCTTTCAGTAACGCATTTTAAAAAAAAAAAAATTATTTTCCAACTAGAGTTGACACACAGCATTATATTAGTTTGGGATATACAACACTGTGATTAGACATTTGCATACCTCATGGGAGTGATCCCCCCGTAAGTCCAATACCTGCCTGACCCCATACAGACGGACGACAATATTACTTTCCATGTACTGTGCTTTACCTCCCCACAACTGTTTTTGTAACTTGGATGCTTTTCAATTTCTAAAATGTGTGTTCCTCTTATTGGCAGCCTAAGAAATAATGAACTCCTCTCTTCATGAAAAGAATTCACTTACAGTTTTAAAAAATCATCCTTTTTAAGTTTGATGCCCCTTGTTTCACAAGATAGGCTGAATGAGTGCTGAGGGGCGGGCCCCACGGCCAAGGCCAGGGTGTCAGTCAGGGGAGGGCCCTCCGATGGCTGCCCGGAGGCTGTCTGTCCCTGCCGCCTCGCATTCTGTGTCTGCATTAAGACCTGCCACTCTGCCTCTTTCTAGAAGTGACACAGGACATGCCGGTGTCTCTCTGTGTGTTCTAGGGAGCAAAGCAGTGGTCCTTGTCCCTCCCTGTTCCCTCTTTGGGAAGTGGCATGCGTTCCCCGCTTCCCACCTCTGTGAAATGTAACAGTCTATATTCTGGGAGGACCCTGTCTGCTCACCCTCCCGCCCGGGTCTTTCTTGAGTCGTGGGGCCACAGGCTAAAGCGATTAACGGGGTTGGCATCGGAAGTGATTGGTCCGCTAGAGTGCCGCAGTCCCTGGCATGCTAAGTGTGGGACGTCCATTCATATTCTGAGCAAGAGAAACTAACTCAGATGAGGAAATAGGGGAGAGAGTCCCAGATAGTCCAATCACGGGTCGTAGAAAAGTCTGGTTGTAATAGCAGGAGACAGACGTTGGACCTTGCCCTCTCCCTGACTGCCGATCGCACCAGGTCGTTTGTGGGTTCGGGTCCTTACCGAAATCTGGGGGTACCCCAGAAAGCCACAGAGTACCATGGGAAGCTGCCACTGGAGATGCCGGGTCTCCAGGGATAGTCCCTCTACCCACAGCCTCCCAAAGTGCCCACCTTCCTATTACCTGTGAAATCTGGACTCCAGTCCCCGGAAGTGGGCTTCTGCCCTGCAAGCGGCCGGCAAAGCACCTTCTCCACAAAACCCATCAGCTGGGACAAAGGAGGCTCTCCCCCTCGCGTGATTCATTGCTTTCCGGTTATGCAGGCATGCTGAATGCCATTCTGTCTCAGCCCAGTCTCCTACCCGACTTCTAACTCTTCTCCCTGGGAAGGTCTAACCCGTTTTCTGAAGCATGGCTGAGTCACATGGCGATAGACTGAGTGCCCCATTGTCACATTAGCCCCCAAGCAGGGATGGCTACTCATGTTGGAGGGGTCAGGAATGAAGTCCACGCCTCTCACAGGGCCTGAGACTCGGCCTCTTGTCTTCCAGGGCAACCTGCCGCCCGATTACCACATCAGCCTCATCGACATAGGGCTGGTGCTGGAGTACCTCATGGGAGGCGCCTACCGCTGCAACTACACGCGCAAGAGCTTCCGGACCCTTTACAACAACTTGTTTGGGCCCAAGAGGGTAGCACTGCGGGACCGTGTGTGGTGCTGGGTGGTCTCTGAGTCACGCGGGCTTCCTGGTTGCCTTTCCCAATAACTCAGCCCATTCAGAGTGGAGCTCCTCACCCCATCCCCAAGCTCAGCTGCCCTCCCTCCTGCAGGGACTCAGGTGTGAGGCCTCACTGTCCCTGCAGGTGCCCAGGCTTCACCTGGGGCCACTGGCCTTTATCCTTAACAAGTGGGGATGCTCAGCCCATCATTTGCATCTGTCCCCACCCCCTCCTTTGTCCACGATCTGGGCTCCCTTGTTGCTGCCCTCTTCATCCTATGGCTGCTGTGACCTACTTCCAAAACAAGGGTCAGGTCAGTGCACCCCCTGCTCAGAGGCTCCCAGGGCTCCCCACAGCCTGAGGATTCACTGCCAAGGACATTGTCCAGCATCCAAGGCTCTTCTCCGACAAGCTGCCAGTCATCCCCATCCTGTCATGAGGGACCACGGACCTCTGCCAAAATCAAATTATATGGCCCTGGTGGCTTCCCCCACCAATCAAAATCCCTTGCTCAGCACAAGCCCAGCTCAAATGTCAGCCCTTGCCCCGCACTCGGAGCCCGCAGCTCTGTGCCTGTGTTTCTGTGAGTGAACTTCTCTGGTTCTGCCTGGAACCAGAGTCACGTGTCTGCACAGGTTTCCTCTTCAACTGACTTCACGGAAGCCAAGCTTCCATAGGAAGGCACTTCCTTTCCTTGGCCGTTGTCCTCAATAGTTAATTGGTTATTATGTCTCTTTTGAACCCTTCTGCTAGTGTCCCACTAACTTCGGTTATCTGACCACATTGTTTTTTTTTCTCTCCCCTTCCACTGTGCAGCCTAAAGCTCTTAAACTCCTGGGAATGGAAGTAAGTCGGGTTTGTTTTCCAGTTTATGGTATCTGGGTCGAAGATGTGTGCCCTATTCATTTTCTGTTTAACATAAAACTGAATGACTTTGTCTTCCGAGAATAAATCCAGCACACTCTGCACACCCAATTCGCTTCGATGATTCCGTCAAATTGTGTCGAGTAATCGTAGACGTTTTAAAGAGTTAGATGTCCCCCCATTCATTTTCTGGCACTAGCAAAACCATGGTCTCAAAAGCAGAGAAAGAGCAAACCAAAAAAAAACTTGGAGAACGATGACACTTAATGCACACAAAAATAGTAAATAACTCCAAAACACATTTAGTGGAATATTGTTAAAGTCATCAACGAGTACTTAAAGTCTTCTAAGAATGCAAGTATGATTTCATGTTAATAAGTCTTTAATAGGTTGCCTCATATCATTAAGTTAAAGAAGAAAAACAGTATGACATGATCGTTTTTCAATAGATAGTGAAGAATTAAAAAACTAAAAATAGAGCTGCCGTGTGATTCGGGGTCTTTATCTGAAGAAAACAAAACCACTAATTTGAAAAGATATATGCACCCCTAAGTTCATTATAGCATTACTTATAATAGCCAAGACATGGAAGCAACCTAGGTGTCCACTGATGGGTGAACACATAAAGAAGTGGTATAGCTCTGGCCAGGTAGCTCAGTTGGTTAGAGCGTTGTCCCGATACGCCAAGGTTGCAGGTTCGATCCCCGGTCAGGGCACATACAAGAAACAACCAATGAGTGCATCAGTAAGTGGAACAGCACGTTGATGTTACCCTCTCTCTTTTTCTTCCCCCCTCTCTCCCCAAAAATCAATCAATAAAAAAGGAAGAAGATGTGGTACATATACACAATGAAATATTACTCAGTCATCAAAAGGAGTGAAATCTTGCCATTTGGGACAGCACAGATGGACCTAGAGGGTATTATGCTAAATTAAATAAACCAGAGAAAGAAAAATACCATATGATTTCACTTCTAGTTGTAATCTCAAAATACCAACATGAATGAACAAGCAAAACAGAAACAGACCCATAGATCGGAAGAACAAGCTGATGGTTGCCATAGGAGGGGGTGGGGGGTACGTGAATAAAGAAGGAAAAAAATGTAGAATAGTTTCCTTAACTTTTTAAAAAATTATTTATTTGTTTTTAAATATGCTTTATTGATTATGTATTATAGTTGTCCCATTTTAACCCCTTTATTCCCCTCTGCCCTGCACACCCCCTCCCACCCACACTCCCCCTCTTTAGTTCATGTCCATGGGTCATATATATGAGTTCTTTGGCTTCTACATTTCCTATACTATTCTTAACCTCCTCCTGTCTATCTTCTATCTACCATTTATGCTTCTTATTCCCTGTACCTTTTCCCCCTCTCTCCCCACCCACTCCCCTGATGATAACCCTCTGTGTGATCTCCATTTTTGTGATTCTGTTTCTGTTCTAGTTGTTTGCTTAGTTTGTTTTTGTTTTTGTTTTAAGTTTGGTTGTTAATAACTGTGAGTTTGTTGTCATTTTACTGTTCATATTTTTTATCTTCTTTTTCTTAGATAAGTCCCTTGAACATTTCATATAATAAGGGCTGGATGATGATGAACTTCTTGAACTTGACCTTATCTGAAAGGCAGTCTATCTGCCCTTCCATTCTAAGTGATAGCTTTGCTGGATAGAGTAATTTTGGATGTAGGTCCTTGCCTTTCATGACTTGGAATACTTCTTGTCAGCCCCTTCTTGCCTGTAAGGTTTCTTCTGAGAAATCAGCTGACAGTCTTATGGGCACTCCTGTGTAGGTTACTGTCTCCTTTTCTCTTGGTGCTTTTAAGATTCTCTCTTTATCTTTCATCTTGGGTAATGTAATTATGATGTGCCTTGGTGTGTTCCTCCTTGGGTACAACTTCTTTGGGACTCTGAGCTCCGTGGACTTCCTGAATGTCTGTTTCCTTCGCCAGATTGGGGAAGTTTTCCATTATTTGTCCAAATAAGTTTTCAATTTCTTGCTTTTCCTGTTCTCTTTCTGGCACCCCTATGATTTAGACATTGGAACGTTTAAAGATGTCCTGGAGGTTCCTAAGCCTCTCCTCATTTTTCTTGTATTCTTGTTTCTTCATTCCATTCTGGTTGAACGTTTCTTTCTTCCTTCAGCTCCAAACCGTTGATTTGAGTCCTGATTTCCTTCCCGTCACTGTTGGTTCCCCATATATTTTGCTTTATTTCACTTTGGGTAGCCTTCATTTGTTCCTTCATTTTGTGACTGAGCTCAATCAGTTCTGTCAGCATCCTGATTACCAGTGTTTTGAACTGTGCATCTGATAGGTTTTTCTGGAGCTTTGATCTGTTCTTTCCTTTGGACCATTCTTTTTGTCTCAGCGCACCTGTTACATATAAGGGGCAGAGCCTTAGGTGTTCACCAGGGCGGGGCAACCACGTCGCTGTGTCGTGACACTGTACGTGGGGGAGAATCTGAGAGGGAACAACAGCACTTGCTCCGCTCCTGCCGGCTTTCCATCACTTCCCTCACCACCCACAGTCAAGCTGGGACCTTCTGGTGCTGACTGCTGGGTCGGTGGGCCTGTGTACATTCTAGGACCCTGTGGGTCTCTCCAACGAGCTCTCCTGTGAGGCTGGGAGTGTCTCCCACTGCCGCCTCGACCCCCACAGGGGTTTCAGTCTGAGGTTTGAGGCTTTATTTCCCCGCACTGGGACCCTGGGTTGTGGGTCTGTCTTATCCCCACTTGTTCCTCCCGGTTTATCCACACGTGAGTGTGGGACTGCCCAGTCCGCCAGCCACTGCCTTGCCGCGAGTCCTCTCCGCCCAGCCGCCTGTCTCTGCCCCTCCTATCAGTCGGGTGAGTGTTTCTTCTTTTACTCCTTGGTTGTCAGACTTCCATACAGTTCGATTTTCTGTCAGTTCTGGTCATTTTCTGTTTTTAAATTTGTTGTTGTCCTTCTTTTGGTTGTGCGAGGAGGCACAGTGTGTCTACCTATGCTTCCATCCTGGCTGGAAGTCTCTCCAGTTTCCTGAACTTTTTTTAAAAATTAGTTTACTAGAAACAGACTGCCAAAATAAAATAAATGATAATAAACATACTTCCTGATGTGATTAGCATACATGGGTAGCTTATAGGAAGAGGAAGTCTATTGCTTAGCAGTGGACCCCTGGAATCCTTTCTATTAACATTGAGAACAAGACAAGGAGGGCTATTAGTGTTGACATCATAGTTTTCCCCATTAGCTCTTCACAGTGTTCTGGAAACTGTACCGCCTAAAGAATTCACATTTTAAAAAGGACCTTAAAAGGGGAGGAAATAATTATCAGTAAAAAAATATTTTGTATCTAGAAAACCCAGGAAAATCTGCTAAAAATTTCCGTGACAATAGGACAAAAGTACTCAGAAATAAGCTTAAGAAAAAACCTTAAGAACAAAGCATGTAGACATAAAAATATTTGAATGGGGCGGGGGGGTGTGGGCTCTCTCTGGCTCTCTGGCTCTTTCCTTTCTCAAGGGTGCCCAGATGATTGAGCTGCAGTTGCCTGCATTGCCTGAGACCCCTAGGAAGGGCAGCCACCCTCAAGAGAGCATGTAATCTTGGTTATAATGAGATTTTGAAGATATAAAAAGAATAAACCAGCCCTGGTTGGTGTGACTCAGTGGATTGAGCACTGGCCTGCAAACGGAAGGGTTGCTGGTTCAATTCCTAGTCAGGGCACATGCTTGTGTTGCGGGCCAGGTCCCCCTTGGGGGGCCTGTGGGAGGCAACCACAAATTGATGTTTCTCTCCTTCTCTCCCTCCCTTCCCCCCTCTCTAAAAATAAGTCTTTAAAAAAGAAAAAAGAAAAATATATACTGGCCTTAAAATAAAGTCTTTGAAAATAAAAAAAAATTTAAATCAGTGGAAGAAAGGCCCTATCACAGAATACTAAAAGTGACTATTGTAAAGACTCCTCTCAAACAAATTTCTGTGTTACATAGCATCCCAATTTCTGGGTGGATTCAGGGTAGATGCTTTTGATTGTATGTTCACAATTAAGGCAGACTTTTAGCATGGTGGCGTTCTGGTTGCTGGAGTTGTGGTCCCATACCCGTGATTGTACACAGCTTTCCATAATTTTCTATTCTTTCAAAATCTTTGAGTCACATCGGGCTTGTCTGTTGGGGGAAGTTGTGGTAGCACTCGCCTCTAAAAATAGCCTGGTCCCAGCCCTGTTTGGGGAACTATCTTTCACTACTTGTAAAATAACTTTTATAATGTGGGTCAGTTCAGGCTTTCTAGTTTCTAGAGTTCACTTCAGTCATTTACAGTTTTCCGGAAAACAACGATTTCCTCTAGACCTTCAAGTTCATTGGTGTAAAGTTTTACGTAGTATTCTAATTTTTCATTTATTAGTATTTTTTATTGATTTTACAGAGAGAGAGGGAGGGAGAGAGAGAAAGAGAAACATCGATTTGTTTTTCCACTTATTTATGAATTCGTTGGTTGATTGTTACATGTGCCCTGACCGGGGATCGAACCCACGACCTTGGTATATCAGGATGATGCTCTAACCACCTGAGCTACCTGGCCAGGGCCCATAGTATGCTACCTTTTTAATCTCCTCAATATCTTTAGCTGTGGGCCATTTCTTGTTCCAATTTTTAAAAACTTATATCTTCTCTCTTTTTTTTTCCTTAACCATAATTGCCTATGTATTTGGTATTTTGTCTTTATCAGGCAACTTTCTTTATTCTGTTTTCTGTTTTAATAATATCGGCTTTCATTTTTATTCATGTCTTCCATATGTTTCCTATAGAGTTACGGTATTACTTTTACTGACTCGGTTTGCAAGTGAGGTTTGCTCATTTTCTGTCTTCCCCGTGTTCCAACAAATGTATTAAAGGTATAATTTTTCTCTGAGCACTGTTTTCATGGTATCCCAGAGATTTGGGTAAATAAAACCTTCATTGCCATCATTTCTAAATATTTATCATTTCTTCTTTCATCCAAGAGTTGTTTCTAAGCGTATTTGAACTTATCTAGGCACAGACTTTTATTGTTGTCATTATCCAACCGTTGTTAATTTCTCATTTTATTCCTTGAATGTAGACTAACATGAAATCGCTGAGATAAAACATCTCAGGGAAGCTAGGGTCTAATGCCTGGTTGAGTTTTGTTAATGATTCACGTGTGCTGGAAACAAATGTGTATTCTCAGTTTGTTGGGTCCAATTGTTATACTTATCTGTCTGATCAAACTTGATCATTTTGCTATTCCATTTCCTTCTATATTTATTCATTTTTTAAAGTGTATTTCTTTTTTTTTTGAAAAAGATTTTATTTTTTTTTACTTTAGAGAGAGGGGAAGGGAGGGAGAAAAGGAGAGAAACATTGATGTGTGTGAGATACATTAATCGTTGCCTCTCACACGCCCCCTACTGGGGCCCTGGCCTGCAACCCAGGCATATGCCCTGACTGGGAATCGAACCAGCGACCTTTCAGTTCTCAGGCTAGGGCTCAATCCACTGAGCCACACTAGCCAGGGCTCAAGTTCATTTCTAAGTGAGGTGTGTTTAGAGACACAATATGATGTTGGACATGCTCATTTCTCTTTATATTTCCAGTTCCTGTCTTTTGTTGTTCTCTTTGGTTGGTTCTCTTTTTCTTGTTTATTGTGGGAATTCTTTGCATTTTAGGGAAATGAAGCCCTTGTTTGTTATATTCTCTTTCTAGCAATCTTAAAATCATTTTAAGAGCATTGGCATACAATTACTATTTTTATAATATTCTATATTATTGAAAGGCAGGCTTAAAAGACCTTCTGTTTTACATTTCATCAGCCATTGATGGCTTCTTATTTGATTTAATATATCCTTGACGATAAAGCTAAGTTTATTTTAAAATTTCTATTATGTCAGTTTTTAACCTATGTTGATCAACTTTCTCAAAATTACTGTATAGTTTCACTGTGACAAATTAGAAAATTATGCCCTGGCTGGTGTGGCTCAGTGGATTGAGTGCCAGCCTGAGAACCAAAGGGTCACTGATTCAATTCCCAGTCAGGGCACGTGCCTGGGTTGCAGGACAAGTCCCCAGTAGAGGGCGTACGAGAGGCAACCACACATTGATGTTTCTTTCCCTCTCTTCCTCCCTTACCCTCTCTCTAAAAATAAGTAAAATCTTTTTTAAAAATTAGAAAATTAGAACAAAAACATTGAAATCAGAGGCAAGATATGATAGTTTCAATAAAAATGTTATAACTCATTATGGGTTTATTAAAAGTGGGGCTTTCCTGAACACCATGGGACAGGGATTGAAGAACTGGGCTCCCCCGTACTCCAGCCACACCAGCGGGGTCACCATGGGCAGGTTCTCCAGTCTTTCGGCCACAAATTCCTCGTCTGAGGAAATGAAGAAATTCACAGCCACTCAGGGTAAGAATAAAAGTAGATAATTGGGAAAAAAAGTAGATAATTGATGGGAAATGTTTGCAGAAGAACAAATATTGTTTGTTTGTTTTTTAAAGATATTATTTGTTTATTCTCAGAGAGAGAGGAAGGGAGGGAGAAAGAGAGGGAGAGAAACATCCATGTGTGAGAGAAACATTGACTGGTTGCTTCTTGCACGTGGGACCGAAACCCAGAGATGTGCCCTGACTGGGAATTGAACCAGCGACCCTTCACTTTGCGGGACCATACCCAACCCACTGAGCTACACCAGTCCTTGTTAATATTCCATTGAGTACTGAAGTCTTAGCTGGGGACAGTCTAGGCCCCACCTATTTCCATGTTGCTTCCGTGTTCCCCTCCCTCGTTCTCTCAATTGTACCCGCATTTCTTTCCTATCCTGCCCCATTTGGAGAACCACCCCTCACAACCCCGTTGGGAAGCGAGAAACATTGCCGTTCCATTTGGACCCCATGCACCAAAAGACAAAGCTCATTCAGAATGAACAGTTCATGTCCTTGACACAGTGGCAGGGACACCGAAGACATTTTTCTCTATCCCCGTTTATGTTTCTCCGGTGGGTCCCTGGTTCCGCTCTGTCGGCAAACGAGAATTGCTCTTGGAAGAGTTTCTCGAGGAAATAAACCGTGGGCTTTCATCTCTCCCGTGGTGCTTTTTGGATTTAAGTGTGTTCTTGTTGTTACTGTTTTATTTCTGCAGCTTTGCCTCGGTTTTTAAAACATCAATGTGCTGTTCCACGTATTCATGCACTCATTGGTTGCTTCTTATATGGGCCCTCACCAGGGATCAAAACCCACAACCTTGGCGTGGTGGGTTTTTAAAAAAACTCTGTCAACCCAGGGGCACAAGTTCTTTACACAGCAGTATGCCTTTGCGTTCATTCTCACAGTTTACTGCTCACAATAGCCGTGTGCATCTTTTCAGAAGAATTAATGCACTGCGTGGGAACCCCAGATGTCCCTAAGAAGGATTTCCCTTTTCCGCATCACCCCGAGACGCTTAGCTGCCCCCGTATATGGCAGAACCGTGGACCGTGTGCTTGTCCCCCCCCCGCAGGATGACGAGCCTCCGGCCAAAGGGAAGAAGAAGAAAAAGAAGAGGAAGGAAGAAGAAATAGACATCGACGTGGACGACCCGGCCGTGAGTCGCTTCCAGTACCCCTTCCACGAGCTGATGGTGTGGGCCGTGCTCATGAAGCGCCAGAAGATGGCCGTCTTCCTGTGGCAGCGGGGCGAGGAGAGCATGGCCAAGGCCCTGGTCGCCTGCAAGCTCTACAAATCCATGGCGCACGAGTCCTCCGAGAGCGAGCTGGTGGATGACATCTCCCAGGATCTGGACAACAACTCCAAGTGAGCGTCTGGAGGGCACGGAAGGCTCTTGTCCTCTGTGCCTGTCCCCTTGTGGGGCGGGGTGGCACCTGTGTTTCTCACTTGGGTGTGGTTATGTTTATTTTTTTGTTTGTTTTGTTTTTTAAAGATTGATTTATTTCAGAGAGAGAAGCAGGGAGGGAGAAAGAGGGAGAGAAACATCAATGTGTGGTTGCCTCTAGTGCACCCCCTACTGGGGACCTGGCCCGCAACCCAGGCGTGTGCCCTGACTGGGAATCGAACCGGCGACCTTTTGGTTCACAGTCCGTGGTCAATCCACTGAGCCACACCAGCCAGGGCTATGCTCGCGCATAAATTGCCGTGTCCAGCGCATGGAACTTTTCCTTCAGCCTCTCTGAGGTGTTTCTGGGCCGTTGTTGTTTTTGTTGATTGGTTGGTTTCTCGGTCCTTCCCCGACGATGTGTTTTTACTGCTTTTAAGGAGAGGGAGGAGTCGGGAGAGAGAGAGACAGCAATCAGTTGGTTGCCTCTTGTTCCCACTGGGGTCCTCTTTCAGTGTCCACCTGTCCCTTCCACAAGGATAGTCACCCCTCTGACTTCTACTCCCTTTGCATCCTTTCTAATCTGCATCCCTGCTGGGAATATGTGAGGGAGGGGCTTTGTCTTCTTGTCTCTGTGTTTGTGGAGTCTGAGAGACAAATTTGGGGTCCACCCACAGCTCCATTTGCAGCGAAAACAGCCATCCCCCCAACACGACTGAGCATGGAGCCCCAGCCCCGGTGGATGCCCTCTGGGGATGTACCCCCACGAGCTTTAAGGATTGTCGTGGCTCCACGATGTCCCGGGGGCCCAGGCTCTCTCACCAAGAATCTGCGGCCACTGTGGCGGCTTCAGCCCCAATTCTGTCTCTTTCTCTCCAGAGACTTCGGCCAGCTGGCTGTGGAGCTGTTGGACCAGTCCTACAAGCACGACGAGCAGATCGCCATGAAACTGCTCACGTATGAGCTGAAAAACTGGAGCAACTCCACCTGCCTCAAGCTGGCCGTGGCAGCCAAGCACCGGGACTTCATCGCTCACACCTGCAGCCAGATGCTGCTGACCGACATGTGGATGGGGACGCTGCGAATGAGGAAGAACCCTGGCCTCAAGGTGTGTGTGACGCGCTGGCAGGCTGGTGAGGACGATACGGGGATCAATGACACCTGGGAGCCCTTACCCTCCTCCACCTGGTTGAGCTAAACGCTTACTGTGGGTTATTTCATTCGCTCCTCCGAGCAACCCCGTGAGGGCGATGCTGAGACAACCTTTGTCCTGCAGATGGTGATCCTAAAAAGTCGAGACTTGCCCAGGATCTGAGTTAGTAAGTCCAGGACCTGCCCGAGGTGGGCTCATGCCGGAGTCTGACGTGACCCCTGGGCCTGGCATGACAGCCACTGACAAAAACAGCAAGGTTTTCACCTGGGCTGGGTGGCTCGGTTGTTCGGATTGTCATCCTGTACACTGAAAGGTTGTGGGTTCGATCCCCAGTCAGAGTGTGTACAAAAGGCAACCGATTGATGCTTCTCAATCCACTGAACCACAACAGCCAGGGCACTGATTGATGCTTCTCTCTCACATCAATGTTTCTCTCTCTCTCTCTCTCAAATCAATAAACATGTCCTCGAGTGAAAACTTTTAAACATTTTTATCAGTGATGGGAAAAGTTTTGAGAATCGACATGGCTGAAAAATTCCTTTTTCTCATTACCCATTAGGTAATCATGGGGATTCTTCTCCCCCCCACCATCCTGTTTTTGGAATTCCGCACCTACGATGACTTCTCTTATCAAACGTCCAAGGAAAACGAAGACGGCAAAGAAAAAGAGGAAGAGCCGGGGGTCAGTGTTACCCTGCCCGCATAGACGTCAGCTCGCTCTCGTTTTCAAAATCATTGAGATTTCTCTACCGTGGATTTAGAAACCACGATCATGGAGGACATTTTTGTTTTTTTTAGGCAATTTTTATAATTCTGTATTTTGACAGGGACCTGTCTGTGAAATAGTGCGGCGTCATGGTGCATTTCCCACCTAGCCACCCACCTGCTGTGTTTTCCAGGATGCAAACGCAGATGCCGGCTCGAGAAAGGGAGATGAAGAGAATGAGCACAAAAAGCAGAGGAGCATCCCCATCGGGACAAAGATCTGTGAATTCTACAACGCTCCCATCGTCAAGTTCTGGTTCTACACAGTAAGGCCCCCCTTCTCGCTGGCCCTGTCACCTGTTTGGAGCAGTTGGATATGTTAGGACCGAGACAAAGGTCAAGGCTGAAAGGAAACTGGAGTTCGGGGTGGGGTTGGGGGGGTAACGCACACACTGGAAATTTACATGTTATGGGCCAATGCTACCTCGGAAAATCTAGTATCTTTTCAAAAAGGAAAACTGTCCAGGGCTTTACAAGGTGTTTAAAACTCACTGAATTCAAATGAATTGTGAAAATGAAACAGGAGCTAAGTGAAATCCTCACCTAAAACTGGATCTGGCTATTTTGTCATATATTTATATGTATGTAGGAATGTGGCCACCCTAGCCCCAAATACACCCCTTCATAAAGCAAAATACTCATGTTCTATTTGCTTAAGACGAAGAATTGTTTAAATGTCTTTAGTAAGACAAATTTAGCAAAGTGTAATTCTGTTTAAACATAAACATGGATGGCTAGTGATGGAAGAAGCAAACCCACAGAGGCTGTTTGGCCTGAAGTTGGCGGGGTTGCTGCAAGAGTGTGGCTGAACTTTGATGGGTGACTCCCGGAGTAAGGGACAAACCAAGGCCTCTCCACTCTCCTTTGCACACCGCACTGACCTGCTTGGCCACGCACTGTCCTCCGGCCCCTTTCGTGGCCACTCCAGGAGTCTGGCCTGCCAGGAATGAGGGCAGCCCCAGCTTTTCCCCTGTCGGGGCTTCTGCAGGTGGATGAAAAAGAGGGCAGAGAAACGGGAGCAGATTGGAAAGCCCTGGGGAAACTGGTCCAGCTGCAGGTGGTCACAGTAGCAGGGGTGGCAGCACCGTGTGGCTCCTGCAACCACACGGGAGGGACAAGACTACTGACAAAGGCCCAAGTACCAAGCCACCGCCTGCTCCAAGCACTGTGGCTTCTTTAGGGAGTGGGCAGCAGCAGGTGACAGAATGTGGGAAGCTGGGTCCCCGGCCATCGACCCAGCCATGGCTGGAGTGAGCTGGGAGCAGAGGTAGAGCCCTGGGACATGGCACCTAGGGAGGAGGCTGCCCAGGGACTCAGGCCAGGTGTGGACCTGGATACTCAACCTTCCCGCAGCCACAGCCAGTGACGTGCTCAAAGCCTCTGTCACCCATATATTCTGGTCAGAAGCAGCTGAGGATCAGGGGTGTCCCTGGCCCGCAGGAGAGCTCAGGTATCGCTGAAGAGGGCAGGGCCAGGAGGCCAGGAGGCCAGGGAGCCCTAGCCCAGACATCTCAATGCTGGGGCTCTTCCCAGTGCCAACAACTGCTGCTTGTGAGTGTGGGGGAGGGGTCACAGGTCGAGTAGCTTCCCAGGGGACAATTGTGCAGCGCATTTGAGAACTCTGCCTCTACACCTCCTGCACAGAGTAGACGGTGGATGTAAGTGTCACCCCTGCACCTTGGCCAAATTTATACAAAAATCAAACCACTGCCCAATCCAAATCACAAGGGCTAGCCCACGCCCCACCCCCAAGACTTCAGGAGGGGCCTGTGCCGGCTCTGACAATGAACTTCAGACCGCTTCCCTGAATCTCATACCTCACTCCCACCCCTTGTCTTGCCACAAAGACAGGGACGCTCTTGTCAGTGCTAATTGAGGGGACTTGGGACAGCGCTGTGTGCCTGAGCAGACAGCTCATTGTCTTCCCTTCAAACCTCCCACACCAGTCAGCTGGGGAAAGCTTGGAGAGGGAAATCTGAGAGGCCGGGAGGAGCCAGTCACACGGTCCAGTTTCCAGGAATGTAGAAGCCATCCCAGGAAACTATTAAAAGTTTCCCTGTTTATCATAACTTTGAGCAATGCCCTGATTTCCCCATGAGGGCGACTGTAGCCCAAATCTCTCTTCACTTAGAAAGTGCCAAAGCACGGATAGCCTCACACCTGCCTCGAGTTCTCTACCCGCACTGAGGACACGGCTAGAAGGGCCCCTCTAAATGAGTCAGCCCCGTCGGAAATGAAAATCGGCTTTAGAAGATGCGTCCACCGGAAACCGGGCGTCCAAACTCCGTTCCGCAGCGGGTAACCTCCCCTAACACCGCACTGCTCACAGGTTTTTTTTGTCTTTATTTTTTCCTGTCGCTCAGATCTCGTACTTGGGCTACCTGCTGCTCTTCAACTACGTCATCCTGGTGCGCATGGACCGCTGGCCCTGTCTCCAGGAATGGATCGTCATCTCCTACATCGTGACGCTGGCGTTAGAGAAAATCCGAGAGGCGAGTGCCCCCGCCCCACTTCCAAGCCGACTTCAAGCCAGACAGGGCTTCTTATTGCAAGACCGTGGCATGCAAATCCTAAGTACCAAGGGGGTTTCTTTTTGGGGGGCCGCCACCCCAAGTTTACTCCATTCCCTTGCTTAGGACTTAGCCGCCTTCTGCATCCAACTGAATGGGAACCTGCAAATCGAAACACAAGGCAAAACAGCCCTCGCGGGCTGGCTCAGTTCGTTGGAGTGTTGTCCTGTATGCCAAAAATTTGCAGGTTCAATTCCCTGTCAGGGCATTCCCTGTTGGCTCATAGATATTCACTTCCCGTTCCCAACCCTGGGACCTCCATCACTACAGACTTCATCACTAACGAGGTTCCCCCTGTCACCCCAGAGCCCCGCCCTACTGCACACCTTAGCTGCGATCCTGGAGATAGCTCTGTGCGCACCTGTGCCACGCTGGTTGCTACATATTTGCAATTTTAATCCGAGGAAGTAGTGATTTTTAACCAGTGATTGTCAAAGGGTCAGAACTCAAGTAGGGGGAAATCAGGGTTAACTCCCCCCCGCATCCCTCACCCTGACTCCTATCTAAATTGCAAAGGAACTCTGGCAAATAAGCATCTCTTGGCCCGGTCCCGCCCTCTCCACTGGGTGGCTTGCCGTTCCGCGGGACCACACGGGTACAGCTGCGCTCCAGAGTTTTTCTCCCGGAGCGTCAGCTAACAGGCACGCATCCAGAGAGTTAGAAAAGAGATTGAGAGGCAGCTGCTTTAGCTGCAGCCAGAGGATATAACTTGGAAGGCATTTCCTGAGAGCTTGCGAAACACTGACTCTAGGAATCCAGAGGATTCCGTGGAATTTCCCTTTCTAGATATCTTTGTCGGCCCGAGGAGAGTGGTGTTTGGAGGTCCCGAGCAGGAAAGGGAACCAGAGGCCTCGGAATGTTCCGCCACTCCTGTCTGCCCGAGAATCTGAGATGAGACTTCCCGCCCGGCACTCCCTGCTCACTGTGCCTTTGGCCTGGTTTTCAGATCCTCATGTCAGAGCCAGGCAAACTCAGCCAGAAAATAAAAGTCTGGCTACAGGAGTATTGGAACATCACCGACCTTGTGGCTATCTCCGTGTTCCTGATCGGGGCCATCCTCCGCCTGCAGAAGCAGCCGTACATGGGCTACGGCCGTGTCATCTACTGTGTGGACATCATCTTCTGGTACATCCGTGTCCTGGACATCTTCGGCGTCAACAAGTACCTGGGGCCCTACGTGATGATGATCGGAAAGATGGTTCGTACTGACGCCCCATGAGCAGCGAGAGACACCATGGCTGTGCTTTGGATGTGAGGCTGGGTGTCCTTTGGTCCTTGTAATTGGTTCCTTATGGGCAATGTTTTTTGCTTTAAGAGACCTAGTTCTCCTACATGTTAGTAACTTAAAATCCAGTCCTGGCTGGTGTGGCTCAGTGGCTGAGCACTGACCTGCGAACCAAAGGGTCACCAGTTCGATTCCCTGTCAGGGCTCATGGCTGGGTTGCAGGCCAGGTTCCCCAGTAGGGGGCGCACGAGAGGCAACCACACTTGGACGTTCCTCTACCTCTTTCTCCCTCCCTTCCTCTCTCTAAAAAAATTTAAAAATAAATAAAAAGTCTTTTAAAAAATAACTTGAAATCCAGTTGACAAACACGAGTCAAGGGTCGACTGTATGCGCATGCACACACCCCAATAAGCTGACTGATAACCTCCTACCATGTGGTCGAAGCCAGGGACAAAGTGGACCCAGGGTCATTCCCCGCCTGTATTCCAGACAATCTTCAGCTCATGAGCTCTGGCCTGGAATGGACACAAGCTATTTGTGGGATTAGGTCAACCCAAATCCTTGGCAACGGTTCCTCCAGAACAGGCCATAGAATCTGAAACTGAGACTGACCAGCAGATTTTCCTTGCATCCCCAAAACAGCATCAATGGTAGGACCGGTCCTAGAAGAAAGGAAGTCTCCTGAGTTTAGGAATAATTCTTTATATTGCAAGTGGCTTGGAGAGGAAGGATCTTCATCTTCAGGGATGTTCAAAATGAGAAATTATACCAGTTCTGTGTCCACGAACCAGAGTGTGGTTCATGGTAACTACCCCACATTTGAATAATGAAGGGAATACACGCCAGCGTGTATTCGCAATTCGTTACCTTGGTACCTACCTCCTTAGATATCTCTTCCTCCGACTCCTTAGCTTTCCTTACAGATTCGCAGATTTTCCCATAAGTCTTTGCTTTCTCACTTACAGCTGAAGTGCCTAGAAGAACGCTTGTCTATGGGTAACAACAGAAGCAAAAGGAGATGAGGAGAACGATGTTGTAGAATAAGACGTATGCGTTGAGGGAAGGAGACAAATAGCCCATGGATGGGATGGGGAGAAAGCGAGGAGTCTTCCTTCATCCTAATTAAGCACCGATGAAGCCTTTGGGGAGGGCAGTAAATGGCACGGGCCAGGTGAACTTGACCATGAGTTAAGACAACAAGAGACACATTCTCTTTCTGCACAGATGATCGACATGCTGTATTTCGTGGTCATAATGCTGGTTGTGCTGATGAGTTTTGGAGTGGCCCGTCAGGCCATTCTGCACCCGGACGAGGAGCCTTCCTGGAAGCTGGCCCGAAACATCTTCTACATGCCCTACTGGATGATCTACGGAGAGGTTTTTGCGGACCAGATAGACCGTAAGAATAGAATTCATAGTAAGATTCTCTTCCCTGCTTCTGAGGCAGATGGCCAGACCCAAATTAGCGGAAGAGCGTGGGTGTTCATTCGGGCACACAGTATTTTTTGTGTTCTGCCATAGACATCAAATGGTTTTCTCAAGAAATAAATGCAGATGACGAAAGGTAGATTTCCGAGATACTGGTCATTCCTTCTACTTTAAAACTGTGAACTGGAATTCTGAGTCTCCCAGCCCTTTAGCTGGATGTGGGGACCATCCTAGCACGTGATTGTAGTTCCAGTCCTAACGTTCTAAAGTGTCATCAGCCTGATCTCTTTCTACCCCAAGACAGAGCTG
Source organism: Macrotus californicus (assembly GCA_007922815.1). Lineage (NCBI taxonomy): Eukaryota > Metazoa > Chordata > Mammalia > Chiroptera > Phyllostomidae > Macrotus > Macrotus californicus. The sequence goes on along the minus strand of VMDR010000395.1, from coordinate 1,420 downwards.
GCAGTGGCCTTCTGGCAGAACGAGACACTGAGCATGACAGGGTGCTGATGTCCCATGTCACCTTCTTTGTCAAGCCACCAATGTTCTTTTTCCACATTGGGCATCAACTTCTTCTTTATTAGCTGCGTGCTAGTTTTGAAGTTTTTGGCAATAACCTAGTTGCCAGCTGAGGAAGTGAGCCATGATTCTGAAGGGATTTCTGGGGGATGCAGGCCCCAGCTCCTCCCCAGGCAGAGCTGGTCATCACAGGGAAGGGGAGCTCACATGTCCCTGTAGCCAGAGAGTGACTGAAGCTCTTCAATCCAGCTTTCCTGTCAGTACTAAAACTTTCACCTGCATGTTCGTGTTATCATAAAGCATCAGATACGATAGCAGGTCTGCTGCTTCCAGTGTTCCACCTTTGGGGAATAGAAGGTTTTTTTAAATTTTTTTATTGCCCTGGCTGGTGTGGTTCAGTGGACTGAGTGCCAGCCTGTGAACCAAAGGGTCACCAGTTCGATTCCCAGTCAGGGCACATGCCTGGGTTGCTGTCCAGGTCCCCAGTAGGGGGCGCGTGAGAGGCAACCACACATTGCTGTGTCTCTCTCTTTCTCCCTCCCTCCCCCTCTGTCTAAAAATAGATAAATAACATCTTCTAAAAATTTTTAAATTGAATTTATTGGGGTGACATAGGTTAATCAAATTATATAGGTTTGAGGTGTAGAGTTCTATCACACATCATCTGTACATGGTATTGTATGTTCACCACCCCAAGTCAAGCCTCCTTCCCTCACCACTAGGGAGGGAAGGTTTTGAACATCTTCCCCTTGTAAGAGACATGAGATTGTCAGTCTGTCTACCTACGGCCATTAGGCCAGACTGATAAATGGATCTCACAGTGCCTCCACCTAGCTTTTAAAACCTGGTTCGGCACACATTATTGTCCCTGGTACCTCAAAGTCAATTATTGGTAAGCCAGAACAGCAACACCAACAAAAATCGAATTTGATTTCAAAGACTTTTAACCATCTAAAATAAAGCCTTAAACATCAATGCTAAAATCCCCTGGATCCAGACATAATTTGTAACATTTTTATGGGTGCTTTTTGTACTTGGTTGGGAAATGAGAGAAGGTAGAGGTGAACTGGAAGCTATTTTCAGTCACACAATTAAGGTAGGTTTTGGATTCTTGATCTGAGTGTTACAGGCTTATTTTGTGTTTATTTGTGCCCACGAGGTGCTCGCGTTCAGTTGTAGAGGGTGCCTTCTTGGTTAACCTGTCCACTAAAATGATCATCTGCCAGTTGCCTGGTGTCTTTTTCGTGGTACTTCTAACTTCTGAGCTTTTGTTTTTGCTTGTACACATGGTGAAATAAATATTCATTATATATATATATATATATATATATATATATATATATATATATATATATATATATAT